>OY740795.1:31655632-31668132 GCA_963514005.1 Raja brachyura | reverse complement strand
TTACACTAATCCTGCTCTCATCGCACTTTATTCTGCTCTTCATTAACTCTGCATGGATTTCATTACCCACTTGCACATCAGGGACAACTTTTCACTGGGAATTAACCTAAAAGCCTGCACATCCTTGGATGTGGGTGGAGACTGATGCACTCGTTAGAAACCCACGCAGTCACATGGCAAACTTGGGCAGTACGGTGGCACAGCGGTAGAGTTGCTGCCTTACAACACTTGCAACGCCAGAGACCCGGGTTAGATCCTGACTACGGATGCTTGTCTGCACGGAGTTTGTACATTCTCCCCGTGATCGCATGGGTTTTCTCCCAGATCTTCGGTTTCCTCCCACATGCCAAAGATGTCCTGGTTTGCAGGTTAAATGGCTTGGTATAAGTTTAAATTGTCCCTAGTATGTGTAGAATGGTATTAATTTGTGGGGATCGCTGGTGGGTGCGGACTCAGTGGGCCGAAGGGTCTGTTTCCACGCTGTATCTCGAAACTAATCTACACATACAGCACTACAGGATGCGGATTGAAGCTGGTGCCTTGGAGTTGTGAGGTCCCAGATCTACAAGGTGCTCCCTTTTTCTTGGGAACCAAACAAAGGGAATATGCCCAACAGCCCAACATTGCACTGACGATTTCAATGAAAGGTAAATGCTAAAGCTGTGTAATCAGGACCCCTGAGAGAATGAAGTGGAAAATCTGGCTTGTGCATTAGTAGACTTATACCCAACCTCTCCAAGGATCCATATTCGAAACATTTTAGCAGGGATAACCACATTGCAATCAGGGAAAGGAATGGAGTGGCACAGTGATACAGTGGTAGAGTTGCAGCCTTACAGCGGCGGAGACCTAGGTTCGATCCTGACTACGGATGCTGCCTGTACAGAGTTTGTACATTTTCCCCATTTCCCCGGGTGCTCCGATTTCTTCCCACACTCCAAAGACATACAGATGTGTAGGTCTGAAGAAGGGTCTGAAGAAGGGTCTGAAGAAGGGTCTCGACCCGAAACGTCGCCTATCTCCTTCACTCCTTAGATGCTGCTGCACCCGCTGAGTTTCTCCAGCTTTTTGTGTAACCCTCGATTCTCCAGCATCTGCAGTTCCTTCTTTAACAGATTTGTAGGTTAATTGGTTTCAGTAGAAATTATAAATTGTCCCCAGTGTTTAGCACGTGCTAGTGTAACAGGGAATGCTGGCTGGTGAGGACTCGGAGGGCTGAAGGACTTGTTTCTGTGCTGTATCTTTAACGTCTAAAGTCACCTAATCTGCCACTTCTCCAGGACCAAGAAATTCAGGCAACTGAGAACAAAACTCGACACTTTTGTACTTTGGACACAACTCACAGAATTTGCTAATTTTATGTATGGGAACTTTGTATTAAAATCTTCTGGTTCATATTTTGTACATGTGAACTTCAATATTTGTTCTGCAAGTTTTAGAGAAATTGTTTGACGAGCATTGATCTTCTGTGTAACATTGGGAGGTTCACCCAACTGATATGTGTGTTTGGCATCCAATTGCCAATTTCTAAATCTCTGCCCTTGATATGAAGTTCTGTACAAATGTTGTTGTTGGCCTCATATGATACATTTTCAACTTCTAACCTGATTAGCTGGATAAATAATCCAAGACTGCGCGCGTTCATGAACAATGGGAACACATTCCTCGCTGGCAAGTAGTGTATGGAGTGAGACAGAATCCTGGAGAATCCCGAATGTGATCCCACAGATTACAAAAAAAAAAATTAACTGAAGAAACAGAAATTATGCCTCTAGAAAAGATTTATAAGTATACGATATTCAAATATCTGAAACACCGCGATGGAAGATTCAACTCCAAAGGATATTTTGGGGATACATTGCAGTGATTGCTCTTAACTATTTAACGGAATCATCACTGATGAAATTAAGTTCTATATGGAACTTTAGATAAACTAATATATTATAAATTGTCTGTGTTATTTGGTTTAATACTTTGAAAGTTTCCAAGTACATCGATTGCTTTGCCCCAAGCCTTCCTGGTAAATGAGATATTTTGCCCAGTTTAGAGCACAGTAGTTCACCAGTTTTTATCTGTATGCTAACTTCTTGGAAACACTTCAGGGGAAATCTTCAGTTCTGATATGTCTCCTAGAACAACGAGGTTGTGTCACAAGGATACAGAATTATTACTGCTGTTAGATTACTTCCAACGTTGCGTTCAGCTGTTTTAAGTGTTTAGTAAATCTCCTCCCAGAAATGGCTACTCCATCAACCTTCAGAGAGTCAATTTCCCTCCTGGGATAAATAAAGTTATACCGCATTGTAACCATACAGTTCCTCTGTCCATCTCAATCTTGCTTCATTGCCAATGTTTGTTATCTTGCAGATCGCCTCTTTGGCCTGGTAGTTGTTCTCTCAGACAATATTCAAGCTGCTAATTCCAAGAACAGATAACTCTGCCTTTATCATAAACATAGCACAGTGCAGCGGAGAAGCTTGAACGACAAAGGCCTCATCGTTCTTTTTATGCCGTTCTCCAGCGCCATCATTAAAATCACTGAGAATCATTCTGGACGATGAAACGTATTTATTTACTTCCATTATTCAGATACTGGCCAAGCATCAGCTCAACTAGCATGTCAACCTCACCCTCACCGATGGGTCACAAAGTGCTTCGGTAACTTTAAAAAAAATTATTAAAATTTTAATCAACTATGTACAAAAATACACACAAAAATGCAAACAAACCCACCACCATAAGACAAAATAAACAAACAATTCTTGAATATTAAATAACTATTTTCCCATCCTTATTGAGGATACATTCCATCCGCGCGGTGCCCAGCTGTCCTGGATATCCCCCACTGCCCTTTCTATTCTATTTTGTATAAACCAGTATCTGCAGTTCCTTGTTTCTACACTCACCACCACCAATGTTCATCTGCCCACTTGTAGATTTTACCGCTCAGTTCCAGCTTGTTGTGCAGTTAAACAGATTCGCTTTCTGGGAACTTCTATATAGATTTTCCAGTTCTGTGACACAACACAATGGTTGTTTTCAAAGATCTACAAATACTGCCAGTACCTGGGTTAAGTGTAGGTTATACTCATGTGAACGATCCCGCAAGCCGATTTCTCCATGTCAGAGATGTCCGTTTGCTATAGTAATCCACGTTGTATCGCTCTACAACTTACAATGATTCTGCCATTTCATTGAGTAAGCACGACCAATAATTAAAGTAATGCAATATATATTGTATCCAATACAGTATAATGGAATATTTACTGTATATATGCCAGGTAGGCGTGGTATTTTATGACTACAATATAATGTATCATGGTAGTCATTAATGCATACAATGAAGTATTTATTATTATTAGTACGAGCTTGAATAATGCTTTAAAAATGCAAGGGAGAAATTCCATGAAGTCAGATTCCATACATTGGAGGACCCAGAGTGCCTGTCGCAGGATATGAGGTGGGCCACTCATTGGGTTTCTGTCCAGTTCTGAGAATGAAGATATCACAATGTTTAAATGTTGCTCCGCAAACGATGCATGGTGTGCTTAAATTGAAACAAACTTTTTTTTAAATCAATAGATTTAAACAAGTAACTTTTTGAAGGGCAGTTAGTTATTCCATATTTAACGGTCACTTCATAGATAGATTCAAAGAGTTATCCATCATGAAAGCAGGCCCTTCGGCCCAACATATACATGCCGACCAAGTTTTGCCTAACTAAGCTGGTCTGACTTGCCTATAAGCCTCCGAATCTTTCCCATCCATGTGTCTACCTACTCAAGTGTCTTTTAAATGTCATAATTGTACTCACCCCTCCCACTTCCTCTGATAGCCCATTACTTGTACGGTCCACCCTCTGTGTGAAAAAGCTGCCCCTCAGGTCTCTCACCTTAAAACTATGCCCTCGAGTTTTAGACTGGAGAAAAGAACATGCCTATTAATTTATCTATGCCCTCTCATGATTGTCTGTACCAGTCTCAGCCTTTAATTTCACATTATAACTCAAGCACTACAGTCTTGCTAATCTTTTCTGCCTCCTATCTAGTCAAATAACGTCCTTCATGCAGTGTGATGACCGAAACCGCAAACCTTCAGCTCGGCCTATAGTACAACTGAAACATGACATCTCAACTCCTAACTGGGTTAAGATGGTGCCAGAGAGTGATGGCTTACAGACACAGATTCAAGTCAATGCACTTCATTGTCATTTGCAATCCCTCTTAGAGCGAGAGTTGCCCATAATACATATGACAGATAACAAGGGACCCAGTACTGATCTCTGTGGCACATTACTGGTTACAGGCCTCTGATCAGATCCAGGTATTTAAATTTTCTAGACTAGCCTTCCATGAGATACCTTTGGCAAAGGTCTTGCTAAAGTTCGTCAGCAGTCTGAAGAAGGGTGTCGACCAGAAACATCACCTATCCATGTTCTCCAGAGATGCTGCATGATCTGCTGAGATACTCCAGCATGTTGTGTCCTTTTGTGAAAGTCCATGTAGATAACATCTGCAGCTCTGCCCTCATCGATCCTCTTGGTCACTTTCTTAAAGAAATCTCACAGAACAAAGCCACGCATACTATTAATTAAATCTGGAATCAAAACCCAATGCCAGAAATTATACCCACAAAGATTATCAACTGAGACGATAATATTTTTTAAATAATTTACATCCATTGTGGCACCGTGATAACCTGAGATTTACTTCCTTCACCATGACAGAGCAAAGGGGAACTTCCCTTCCAAAACTCTATGGAAGTTGACAAACCTAAGGAAAAATACAGAAGTTTATGACGGATTCCGAGAGCATGGCAGAGCAGAAAACCTGGAGGAGCATAGAAGATGCATTTCAAAACTAAAAATGTAAAAGATAAACGCAATTGTGCTATCTGCTATTTATTTCAAAAAACACTCACTCTCAGTTAGGTTAGTTTAGTTTCATTTATTATACTGAGGTACAGTGAAAAGCTTTTTGTTACGTGCCAACCAGTCTGCAGAAGGGCTCTACCTAATTACAATTGTGCCGTCCACAGTGTACAGATACATGATAAAGCGAAGAACGTTTAGTGCAAGATAAAGTCAGATGAAATAGAGTCCGAGGGTCTTCAATGAGTTATATAGTGGCTCAGGACTGCTCTCTAGTCGTTTGTGGGATGGCTCAGTTGCCTGATAACAGCTGTGAAGAAACTGTCGCTGAATCTGGAGGTATCCGTTTTCACACTTCTGTACCTCTTGCCTGATGGGAGAGAGGAGATGTGGGAGTGAGCAGGGTGAGACTCGTCCTTGATTATGCTACTGGCTTTGCCGAGGAGTCAATGGAAAGGAGGTTGGTTTGTGTGATGGTCTACAAATTGGCTGCCACATTTCCAACTTGGCAACAGAGGCTGGAATTATTCAATAGCTGGTAATGTTATTTGAGATGTCCTGAAAGTGATGTGAAATACACCTTACAAATCTAGGTTTTTCCCCCAAAGCCTCTACTTCCTCAGAAGGCTTTGGAAGTTTGGCTGGTCCCCAATAACTCTCACCAACGTCTACAGATGTGCGGTCGAAAGTATTTTATCAGGATTCATCACAACATGGTTTGGGAACAGCTCCATCCAAGACTGCAATCAATTGCAGAGAATTGATAAAATTTATAATTATTGTTTTCTACACCAAATCAGAAAATGGAAGACTACATTGACAATTGGAAAAGCAATTTCCGGTGGTGGTGCAGACAGATATAAAGGGTTGCATCAAATATTATAGGTCAAAAGCAATCACACAGTGTTGGGACAAGTTGTTAGATTTAAAATCGGCTACTTATTTCTTGTAAGTTAGGTTTTCTCAGCAGTAGACAAAAGGAACATGGCTTTCAAACTGCTTATGGCACCTTGTGGCAAGATAGACTCCAAGGAATCTGTACACAATTACACAGAAAATTAAAACCGTACAAGTCCTTGGTTCGGCTCCACACTCTCAGCTTTCACGGAATTTTATGTGAAGTAAAGCTTTCAGAATTCTCGCCGGTTGTAACATTATAACTCCTGTTTTCCATGTGGGCAGTGTTTACACGATGACCATTGTCATTGCAGGGTAGATTTGAGTTAACACTATAAATGCATAGTGTAAATCCACAGACATGGCCAAATGCCTCCAGTCTAATTGTAGAGAGATTCCCTTCTCAACAGCATGTTTATTCACACCCTTCTAGATTAGTCAGACATTAGTTCCATATTTTGATTACAGTTATCGGATACGAGCCAAGAAAAACCAACTCAAAACAATGCTGCAGCATTAACACAAATACAACCACACAGAACTACTTGTGAAGCTTTCAGTAAGTTCATTACTGGACAGAAATCCCAATTGCATAATAACTAACTGTAAGCTATATTGTTTTTTTGCTAAGAAACTAATTTCACATGAAAAACTATTTACACTCTTGGATCAAAAGTCAAAAAGGATAGTGCAAGATTTTGGAATAAATCCATGATCAGTTTACCTCAAGATTTTGAATGTGTACGCCAATATTTTGAGTATTCTTGTAATGCACATTTATAATGTCTTGAAATGATAGGGAGCAGCCTATTTCCTAGGGTTTCACTATACTTTCTCATATATCTTGTAAAACAATCAGTTTTCTGAAACTGAAAAAATAAATTGGCAACCAATTAAATATGCTCTTGTCCCATTCGTGGTGTAAATCCAAATTGTGTCCGATCTAAATTCTAGCCTTACCCCCACAAACCCTCTCTCACCCCATCTATACCCCCTTCCCCATGGCCAGACATATTCTCATCCTTGTAAATTAAATTTGTCCAACCAGTAAAAAGGTTCATACCAGAAGAACAAATTGATGCCCAACATCCCAAGAACTCATGTCAATAAAGCCCTATCTATATCTTTGTTGGAACAAGTCGACACAAAAAAAAGTATTGAAAAGGGTTAGAACTGAAATAAATGTTCTTTAGATAAGTGAGTTTACTTGAAATAAAACTGGATTAAACTCCTTGTGTTTCCACCCTTCCCTCCCCTCTTTCCTGGATTACCCTTGTTTTAGCATGATCCAGTGCATAACCAATACCTCTGGGTGGAATCAAGGTTTACCAATTACATCCATGCGCCCATTACTTTAGGATGCTGCAAAGGGGTAGATGGTCACAAATGCCTATCCCACAGTCCATCCTAACATCTCAGGAGCTGTAAACAATGACATTCTGTCCCATTCGTGGTGTAAATCCAAATTGTGTCCGATCTAAATTCTAGCCTTACCCCCACAAACCCTCTCTCACCCCATCTATACCCCCTTCCCCATGGCCAGACATATTCTCATCCTTGTAAATTAAATTTGTCCAACCAGTAAAAAGGTTCATACCAGAAGAACAAATTGATGCCCAACATCCCAAGAACTCATGTCAATAAAGCCCTATCTATATCTTTGTTGGAACAAGTCGACACAAAAAAAAGTTATTTATCCTGCGCTTGTAAACATGTTAGAAAATGTTTACAACCTGACAACATGCTATATTTTACACATCTGATTTTGCAATGACTTGGTTCAACCCTGCATTTATTGATATAATTTAATTAGTTAGTGTAGTTTATAGTCACCAAGATATATGACAAGCTTTTTGTAGCATACTCTCCAGCCAGCGGAAAGACAATACATGATTACAATCGAGCCAATTTATAGAATAAGAAACATCTTATATAAGACACATGTTTACAGTGCCAGAGAAGTGGGTTCAATCCAAACCTTGGTGTGGAGTTTGCACAATTTCCATGCGGCAGAGGTTTCTGGTACTCTGGTTTCCTCCAACATCACAAAGGAGTATAGTTTGGTAGGTTAATTGGCCACTGTAAATTGTCCCTGGTATCTAGGTGCATGGTAGAATTTGGGAGAGGAGGATCAAGTGATGAGAATGAGTGATTAATGTAGCTTGAGTGCAAAAGAGTGGCTTAATAGTCAGCACAGACTCAGTGGGCCGAAGGACCCGTTTCTGTACCGTCTCTCAATAATGGCATTATGCATAAATAAAATGTATGTAAATATTAACAAAATTATTTTAGCTTTCTTAATGTGGTTAAATATCAGTGGGCTGCCTTTTAAATCCTTCTGCCTACTTTTATTAGAGTAAAGAAAATAGAATTCTTGTTGACAAAGATGGAAGCCAATGAAAGAATAAGGCTAAGATAATCATTGACATCCATAAACAAATTGCAAGAAGACTACTTATTAGTTAAGTGAGTTTACTTGAAATAAAACTGGATTAAACACCTTTTATTTCCACCCCTCCCTCCCGCCTCTCCTGGATTACCTTTGTTTTAGTTTAGTTAGTTTTGATTCAAACAATACAATTGTTTATCTCAAAATTTTCTTCCTCAGAGATGTTGGGAATTTGGCTCAGATTCTTTGGTTTTAAATTCCCATCGATGTATGAGTGTTGAATGCAATGGGATGAACAACGACAACTTTTTGCAAAACTTGAATGCCACCACTCGCAGGTTCCCCTTGAAATTATGCCTGCTTATAAATAGATAGAGGTTCCTGCGTTGCCATTGGAACTCCCTTCTGCACTGCTACCTTCACCACAAGGACTGCAGCAGTTCAAGTCGGTGACTCACCACCACTCTTTGAAGGGCAATTAGGGATGCATTGGAAATGTTGGTCTTTTCAGTGGCACCCACAAATGGAAATATAATGAGAAATCTTTTTGATGGAGCAGGGGACTAAAGTTTGTCATCACTTGGCCAACCTGTCAGACTACACACATTGTCAATAACTGCTCCGTGGAGCTCACTTGGCATAATGCTGTGCTGAATGGAGCCAGGCACATCAATGGATGCCAGGTACAGTCCCTGGCCAGTTCCGAGATGACAAAATGAATTTCAGTAGATGTGGGAAAAGGGAAAGAATGTCCAATCCTGGCTGCTATTCAGATCAGGCCTGCTGGAAAAGCTGTAAGCATAGATATGGGATGGATAAAATCACGCTCAGTGACTGAATGTCTTTCCAAAATAGACAGCAAGACTGATAAATGATTAACATCTTCCTGGGAGCCCAAACATCAGCAGGTGCCAATCGCCTTAGGAGAAGAGGAGATGATAAACAAAACAATATTTGGTGTCATGATGCTAAGAAACAGAAGGAACAAAATGTTGAATTACTGTGGTACTACCATTTGCTCACTAAGCACTTCACTATAATGGAGGAGTACTAAAGAAATACCAGAAGTTAGAGTCTTTACACAAAGATCCTTTATACTACTGAGGGTATAATATTCACGAGTTTTCATTGACTGTCAAATCTAACAATTTTTAAAATAATATTTCTGGTGAAAACTGAAATATAATGAATCATATGAAATATAATTGAAAGTGGCCAGCGTTAACAATGCAGTAGCTGGTTTACATTCAGTGACTGCACAAACAGTCAGATTCAGGCAATGGAATATTCAACCCCTGTCCAACTGACTCTTTTCCAACCTCACTTTCTGAGACCTGCATAATAAAATATTACAATATTCTTATTCTGCATGGTTTGTACCTGATAGCCGTTGGTACAAATTCCTGTTTGCATTTATCAAAAATAACTTGGAATTAATTTGTGAAAGGTACATTTGGCAGCTGATTTGGAAGGGCTGATCTTTATATTTAGACACACAAACAACTACTGCTCAGCTGCAGTCACTGAAAGAGAGCTCTTTGTGAGGGTTCATTATATTGTCAGTATAAGAGCCCCTATTCATTTCACAACTAACGACATGTGACTCAGAGTCTCAGCATTTGCATCGATCTAATCTTAACAATAACTCCACAACAAAAAGAGTGAAGATGGCATACCTCCATGTCTCTGCCATTTCCTGCTTTGAAACTAGATTCCACTTCTGTGTGAAATAATTACAATCATTCATCCTGTAATATTACTGGTAAAAGCCCTCACAGATATCACAGTAAGCCAGTTATATACAAATGAGATGCTATAGGATACGGAGAGCAAATTCATTTTGTACAAAGAAAATAGCAGATTTTCCTTTAGGAAACAGCAAATCAACCTATTATTTGATCTTTGGCCACTGGCACTTTGTAAAGTAATTGTTGCCCAAATTATGAAGGGATACATAAAGGTGGTGTTGGATAACATTTTATATGAAGCATCTATTAAAACTGTTAAAACTTGTGATTGTTTCTCCTTACTATCTATTTGTTCCAGCTCTGTTAAAGTCACTAGGTCCGGCAATGATAAAATCACTAGTTCTAGCATTGAAATGTTTCCTGTCAGTGGACACAAAATGCTGGAGTAACTCAGCGGGTCAGGCAGCATCTCTGGAGAAAAGGAATAGGTGACGTTTCAGGTTGAGACCCTTCTTCAGAATGAGAGCCTCCTGTAAATCATCGCTATTTTAAAGGTACTCTTGAATTGACCAATGTTAATTTGACGATAAATACTGTGGTCTGCATCAGTGCACCTCAGACATCACTGATATCACCAAGAAATGCATTGATGATTGCATTCTGACAAAAACAATTGGGGTCTATCTTAACCAGAAACGTGGATGAAGACGGACATTCACACTTTCTTAAAGTCCAGATCCAAGGCTTTCAAGAAGGATGATCCTGCACAAGATGGCCAAGTTTGAAGAAGGGTCTCGACCTGAAACATCACCCATTCCTGCTCTCCAGAGATGCTGTCTGTCCTGCTGAGTTACTCCAGTATTTTCTGTCTATCTATGGCCAAGTACAATCTTTGCAACACTATCAGGGATGCCAAGTAGACCTCCAAAATAAGCTGTAAGGTCAATTTAATCAAGTGTATGCCAGGCGACTGTGGCAAGGGCTGAATACCATCACAGGCTTCAGGCAGAAGTCAGGGGCAATCTCTGGCTAAGATCGATGAGCTCAACGCATTTTACACTCATTTTTCACAGGCAAAGGAAGTTCCAACTCGGCATGTCCTTTCACCCCTTACCGACTCTGCCTCATGTAACTTGGTGGCAGTCAGATCTTCTTTCATAAGAGTAAACTCTCAGAGTGACCAGCCTGAAAGAGTCCCTGGATGGCATCTGAAATGGTACGCTAATCTGAAACTAAGGGAGGGTCAAGAGGAAGGGAGAACAGATTAACCTTTATGGCAAAGGGTTTCTCAAAGTGTTTCACAGAAGATTGTTCTTCAGAAATGTAATCACTACTGTATTGAAGAGAAACACAAAGTTAAAAGCAAGCTGCTACCATGAGCAGTAAATCAAGTGATCAAATACACTGCTTTAATGGTATTGGTATTGGATAAATGTTGGATGGGCACCGATGAGACTCATCTGTATTACTTTAAATAACACAATACAATCTTTTAAAAGCAGTGGTAGCATATAGGGTGGTTCAGTGATTGGGTTAGCAGGGCATAAAAGGCTGTAGCATCGAGTTGAAAGGAATAGCTGCAAGGATGGAACAGAGAGCTTGAGAAGTGACGTTTCAGGGTGACAATGGCGTGGAGAATACATTTGGAAACAATGTCAACAAGAAAGGAATGAGACCTGAGAGATACTTAGAGGTTAGGAGATGTTGGACCAAAGAGAATCTGTGGAGTTTTAAGAAACTAGTAATGTAAATTGTAAATTTATTGTGAGGGGAAGGATTTGTACTGCAATATGTTAAATTGAGAATATGTTGTGGAGGCAGAAAACAAGTTACAAACAAATTGTTAGTGTGGCATGGTGATCTGTCTAACAATGATGCATTTCAGGAGGACGTGAAATAAAACAATAGTAATTGGAAGCATTCAGTAGGTCAGGCAGCAATTGTGAAAAGAGACAGATTTAATGTTTAAGAAAGAACTGCAGATGCTGGAACAATCGAAGGAAGACAAAAAATGCTGGAAAAACTCAGCGGGTGAGGCAGCATCTATGGAGGGAAGGTATGAAGAAGGGTCTCGTCCCGTCGTCTATTCCTTCTCTTCATAGATGCTGCCTCACCCGCTGAGTTTCTCCAGCATTTTTTATCTACCACAGATTTAATGTTTCCGATTACACTTTAGGAAAGACTTTCATCTTCACAAGGAAAAGGAAAAGAGATGCAATCGGCATGATCAACACTAAATCAGAGTCAGTGCAGAAAGGTTATGTGTGCATGATGTTTCATCTCATCAGCAAAGGTGGACTTCAATGAGGAAGGAGCAAGAGAATTATTTTGCAACCAATGTCAATATCAGTACTTCCATTTCAGTCTAAAGAAGGGTCTGGACCCGAAACATCACCCAGAGATGCTACCTGTCCCGCTGAGTTACTCCAGCATTTTGTGTCTGTCTTCCATTTCAAGTGTGCCTTACTGTTGGCTGCACAATAAAGCACCCTTAAAAAAAGTCACAATTAGTAGAAACTTTAACGAGATTTTTAAACTACAACCTTTTATTCCAGACATCCCACTTGGTTGACCTAACCGCGAGTCCAGAAGAGTGTCTTTGATCTTCAAGCTCAAGGGCACTCTTCTGGAAAGCCTTGAGCTGGATCGACCGGCC
>OY740795.1:31385784-31655432 GCA_963514005.1 Raja brachyura | reverse complement strand
GGGGGGAGGAAGGGGGGGGGGAGGAAGGGGGGGGAGGGAGGAAGGGGGGGGGAGGAAGGGGGGGGGAGGAAGGGGGGGGGGGGGAGGAAGGGGGGGGGGAGGAAGGGGGGGGGAGGAAGGGGGGGGGAGGAAGGGGGGGAGGAAGGGGGGGGAGGAAGGGGGGGGAGGAAGGGGGGGGAGGAAGGGGGGGGGAGGAAGGGGGGGGGAGGAAGGGGGGGGGAGGAAGTGGGGGGGAGGAAGGGGGGGGGAGGAAGGGGGGGGGAGGAAGGGGGGGGGAGGAAGGGGGGGGGAGGAAGGGGGGGGAGGAAGGGGGGGGGAGGAAGGGGGGGGAGGAAGGGGGGGGAGGAAGGGGGGGGGAGGAAGGGGGGGGAGGAAGGGGGGGAGGAAGGGGGGGGGGAGGAAGGGGGGGGGAGGAAGGGGGGGGGGAGGAAGGGGGGGGGGAGGAAGGGGGGGGGAGGAAGGGGGGGGGAGGAAGGGGGGGGAGGAAGGGGGGAGGGAAGGGGGGGGAGGAAGGGGGCGGAGGAAGGGGGGGCGGAGGAAGGGGGGGGAGGAAGGGGGGGAGGAAGGGGGGGAGGAAGGGGGGGAGGAAGGGGGGGAGGAAGGGGGGAGGAAGGGGGGGAGGAAGGGGGGGGAGGAAGGGGGGGGAGGAAGGGGGGGGAGGAAGGGGGGGGAGGAAGGGGGGGAGAAGGGGGGGGAGGAAGGGGGGGGAGGAAGGGGGGGGAGGAAGGGGGGGGAGGAAGGGGGGGGAGGAAGGGGGGGGAGGAAGGGGGGGAGGAAGGGGGGGGAGGAAGGGGGGGGAGGAAGGGGGGGGAGGAAGGGGGGGGAGGAAGGGGGGGAGGAAGGGGGGGGAGGAAGGGGGGGGAGGAAGGGGGGGGAGGAAGGGGGGGGGAGGAAGGGGGGGAGGAAGGGGGGGAGGAAGGGGGGGGAGGAAGGGGGGGGAGGAGGGGGGGGAGGAAGGGGGGGGAGAAGGGGGGGGAGGAAGGGGGGGGAGGAAGGGGGGGAGGAAGGGGGGGGAGGAAGGGGGGGGAGGAAGGGGGGGGAGAAGGGGGGGGAGGAAGGGGGGGGAGGAAGGGGGGGGGAGGAAGGGGGGAGGAAGGGGGGGGGAGGAAGGGGGGGGGGAGGAAGGGGGGGGAGGAAGGGGGGGGGAGGAAGGGGGGGGGAGGAAGGGGGGGGAGGAAGGGGGGGAGGAAGGGGGGGGAGGAAGGGGGGGGAGGAAGGGGGGGGGAGGAAGGGGGGGGAGGAAGGGGGGGGGAGGAAGGGGGGGGGAGGAAGGGGGGGGAGGAGGGGGGGGGAGGAGGGGGGGGAGAGGAAGGGGGGGGGAGGGGGGGGGAGAGGGGGGGGGGAGGGGGGGGGGAGGAAGGGGGGGGGAGGAAGGGGGGGGGAGGAAGGGGGGGGGAGGAAGGGGGGGGAGGAAGGGGGGGAGGAAGGGGGGGGAGGAAGGGGGGGGGAGGAAGGGGGGGAGGAAGGGGGGGGAGGAAGGGGGGGGAGGAAGGGGGGGGAGGAAGGGGGGGGAGGAAGGGGGGGAGGAAGGGGGGGAGGAAGGGGGGGGAGGAAGGGGGGGAGGAAGGGGGGGGAGGAAGGGGGGGGAGGAAGGGGGGGGGAGGAAGGGGGGGGAGGAAGGGGGGGAGAAGGGGGGGAGGAAGGGGGGGGAGGAAGGGGGGGGAGGAAGGGGGGGGAGGAAGGGGGGAGGAAGGGGGGAGGAAGGGGGGGGAGGAAGGGGGGGGAGGAAGGGGGGGGAGGAAGGGGGGAGGAGAAGGGGGGGGAGGAAGGGGGGGTGGAGGAAGGGGGGGGAGGAAGGGGGGGGAGGAAGGGGGGGAGGAGGAAGGGGGGGGAGGAAGGGGGGGGAGGAAGGGGGGGGAGGAAGGGGGGGGAGGAAGGGGGGGGAGGAAGGGGGGGGAGGGAAGGGGGGGGGAGGAAGGGGGGGGAGGAAGGGGGGGGGAGGAAGGGGGGGGAGGAAGGGGGGGAGGAAGGGGGGGGAGGAAAGGGGGGGGGAGGAAGGGGGGGGAGGAAGGGGGGGGGAGGAAGGGGGGGGGAGGAAGGGGGGAGGGAGGAAGGGGGGGGAGGAAGGGGGGGGGAGGAAGGGGGGGGAGGAAGGGGGGGGAGGAAGGGGGTGGGAGGAAGGGGGGGAGGAAGGGGGGTGGAGGAAGGGGGGGAGGAAGGGGGGGAGGAAGGGGGGGGAGGAAGGGGGGGGAGGAAGGGGGGGGAGGAAGGGGGGGGGGAGGAAGGGGGGGGGGAGGAAGGGGGGGGGAGGAAGGGGGGGGAGGAAGGGGGGGGAGGAAGGGGGGGGGAGGAAGGGGGGGGAGGAAGGGGGGGAGGAAGGGGGGGGAGGAAGGGGGGGGGAGAGAAGGAGTGGAGACACTTTTAAGAAGTTTAATAAAGCTAGCGGGCATTTTACCTACCGGTAAGTCTTCCTAGTTCGTGAAACTCCAATGAGCCAATCAAAATGGCCGGTCAGCGAAGGAGATGGCCTCCAGCTGCCCTCGAGTGCCTGTAAGTAAATAGCGACCCAGTCCACTGCACTACGAGTTAAAAAGACCCATGCTGACCAAATTTTACTCGCGGAAAATGTTTCAATACCCTGAACATTTTCCGCGACCTAGCTGAGGCCGCGAGTATGCGGGAACCTCCCTCGAGCATGAAGGAGAGCTCCAGCCACTTCATACGACCTCCTAGGACCTTGTGTCGACCATGCTGTGAGTTTGAGTCCAGGGCAAACTCTTCTAAACTCGCCGCTTAGGTCGCCCAAGTGGGACAGGCCCCTTAAAGGATTTTTTTTGTTTAATCACGAATGCGTCCATTAGGATTGGAAAAAAAGGTGCTGGAGTAACTCAATGGCTTCAATGAGGAACTGGCTTGAGGCAACCCAAAGCATTTTACCTTTAAATAGTAGGACAAGGGAGACATTTTACAACAGTGATCAAATTGAAACAGTGGGTGAGGGTGATGTACTAATCCATTACGTTACTCCAGCTTGAAGAAGTCTTGAAGTAAAAAAAAAAATGATTGCCAAACTCGCATTTATTTGAGAACCTTATTTTGGAAAAAAAACCACACAAAGTGCTGGAGTAACTCAGCAGGTCAGGCAGCATCTCTGGGGAACATGGGTAGGTGATGTTTTGGGCCAACATTGGATCGACCATGATCTTATTGAACAGCAGACCAGGTTCTGGGGTCTGATTGGCCTACTCCTGTTCCTGTTTGCTCTTTCCTTATGTCCAAAGGACTTGCTGAAGATATTGCACTGAATTGTTCTCCAGCAATAAAGCAATACAGAAGGCTGCCATAAATCTTTAGAAAGAGCTTCAGAGGCAAGTGTTACAACGCTAGGGTTTCCTTATTTATAACAGAAATTAATTTTTCCAAACTCGGGATTCTGTTCAGTTCATTCATTTTCAAGTTCTAAATGTGGCTCCTATACTTTTGTTTATATTCCAGATAATTTCAATTTGTCTGCTCTTATCTCTTAAATTAAACCCAAATGCTTCCAATACCCTTGAAATGCAGTGCAGCCGTCAGCCTGATGGAAGGCAACCACAACAGGCACATTCCTTATTGTTAGCTATTCTATTGCAAATCGTTTTATCTAAACTTTTCCCCAAGGCATATGTTATCCTATTTCGTTAAAATCCTATTACCTACAGCATGGAACTGGCAAACCAGCAGAGTGAAATGAACTATAACAGAGAAAGGTACACAAAAATGCTGGAGAAACTCAGCGGGTGCAGCAGCATCTATGGAGCGAAGGAGATAGGCAACGTTTCGGGCCGGAACCTTTCTTCAGACTGATGGGGGGTGGGGGGAGGCGGGGAGAAGGAAGGAAAAAGGAGGAGGAGCCCGAGGGCTGAGGGAGAGGTAGGAAGGGGAGGAAACAGCAAGGGTTAACAGAATTGTGAGAATTCAATGTTCAAGCCCAGAGGATGCAGACTCCCCAAGCGGAATATGAGGTGCTGTTCCTCCAATTTCCGGTGTTGCTCACTCTGGCTGTGGAGGAGGCCCAGGACAGAGAGGTCGGATACGGAATGGGAGGGGGAGTTAAGTGCTGAGCCACCTGGAGGTCAGGTTGGTTAATGCGGACCGAGCGGAGGTGTTCGGCGAAACGATCGCCAAGCCTACGCTTGGTCTCACCGATATAGATCAGCTGACATCTAGAGCAGCGGATGCAATAGGTGAGGTTGAAGGAGGTGCAGGTGAACCTCTGTCGCACCTGGAACGACTGCTTGGGTCCTTGAATGGAGTCGAGGGGGGAGGTAAAGTGACAAATGTAGCATCTCTTGCGGTTGCAAGGGAAAGTGCCTGGGGAAGGGGTGGAGCAGGAGGGGAGGGAAGAATTGACAAGGGAGTTATGGAGCGAGCGGTCTTTGCAGAAGGCAGACGGGGGGGGAGATGGGAAGATTTGGCGAGTGGTGGGGTCACGTTGGAGGTGGCGAAACCGACGGAGGACTATGTGTTGTATGTGCCGGCTAGTGGGGTGAAAGGTGAGGACCAGGGGGACTCTGCCCTTGTTGCGAGTGGGGGGGATGGGGGGATGGGGAGAGAGAGCAGTGTTACAGGGTATGGAGGAGACCCTGGTGCGAGCCTCATCTATAGTAGGGGAGGGGAACCCCCATTCCCTGAAGAATGAGGACATTTGCGATGCCCTGGTGTGGAACACCTGAAGAATGAGGACATTCTGGTGCAATGCCCTGGTGTGGAACAGAGAAACATTAGCAGCAAGAGGTCTTGTTTAGAGTAAATTGTAATTTCAACCTAAATGTGTTGAGGGAGTGAAGCTAATTTGATGCTGTAGCAAAGACATTGAGACAAACTCCTCCTGTGATGTATCCTTCTAAGATTTTTCTATCTTAAAATGAAGACTTGAGATGTTGTTTGATTGCAGATACAAGCTTGAGCCACTACACTGAAATCCACATTGGGCTGGATTATAGAGACATAGCGTCATACTGCCTGCAGCCCAACTAGCCCAATCTGACCAACATGCTACACTTGTCCCACCTGCCAGCATTTGGCCCATTTCCCTCTCAACCGATCCTATCCATGTACCTGTCCAACTATTTTTTTAAACATTAGGATGATACCTGCCTCAACTACCTCTTCTAGCAGCTCATTCCATATACCCACCACCTTTGTGTAAAAATGCTGCCCCTCCGGTTCCATTTAAATTTTCCCCCTCTCACCTTAAATCCTGGTCCTCTGGTTCTTGACTCCCCCCACACTGGAGAAAGGATTCTGTGCATTTACCCCATCCATTCCTCTCATGATCTTATAAATCTCTACAAGATTTCCTCTCATCCTCCTGCACTCCAAGGAATACATTTCTTGACATTTCTAGCCCTATCTCTATTGCCTATATACAAAGGCTATACCTATTTGTTTTTTCTGTAATATACTTTCTCCCTCACACTGTCCATATTATTGAGGGAATTTTTCAGCATAACATGAACTAAGGTTGCTGGAAAAGGAGTTTCAACATCCAGAAAGAGGACTTTCTCAGACTGTAAGGTTTGCGTGGGACGTATTTCCAGTTGCTTTGAATTTTAAATGAAAGGTTTTGTACTGAAACGCCAACTCTCATTTATCTCTACAGATGCTGCCTGATTATATGAATGTGTCCAATATTTTCTGCCTTTATTAAGCATGGATGATCATGGAGCCTGAAAACTGTAACATCCAGGTTGAGAAGCAGCTTCTTCCCAACAACCATTAGGCTGCTGAACATTACGAACTCCAACTAAACCGTGAAATTCATACTGCCTTGATTTGGGGGGGGGGGGGGGCGCTAAATGCTGGCATAACCCATTGGGTTAGGGAGCATCTCTGGAGAAAAGGAATAGGATACATTTGGGTCAAAACCCTTCTTCAGACTGAGAGTCAAGAGGTAGGGGAACCATACCTCCAGTTCCCCTCCCTCCCCCAATCTCTCAGTCTGAAGAATGGTTTCAACCCAAAAAGTCACCTATTGCTTTTCTCCAGAAATGTGCCTACCCACTGGGATACTCCTGCATTTTGTGTCTATCTTAGGAGTAAACCAACATCTGCAGTTCCTTCCTACACATCAAGGACATGGGGGACATTGTTTTTGTCTTTGCGATACATAGTTTTTTATATATATATATATATTGAAGTTCTTTTTGGTATTTATTATGTTTATATATCTACACAAGAGTCCTATATTTACATAACTGTTGTAAGAATTTCATTGTTCCGTTTTGGGACATATGACAATTAAACACGCTTGACGATATCTTGAATTAAATTGATATCTTGAATTAATTGAATTAAATATTACATTTCTTCTTCAATTCTTGGCTTAAAACAAAATGTAACATCCTTAGCTAGCGAGAAAGAGTAAGGGAATAGAGTGGGTTGGATTGCTCTAAAATGTGCAGGCTTGGACTGAATGGGGTGAATAGTTTCCTTTGGTACTGTTTGAATTTTATGATTCAATACAACACTAGAATTTCAATCCAAAATTAGTTTGTGTTGTGTCCCTCAAAAATCTCATAAAACACTTTATTCAAATTGTACATGGTGACGGATGGTCGGTGTGGACTTGGTGGGCCGAAGGGCCTTTTTCCACACAGCAACTCCAAAGTAAAAAGTAAATGCTTTACAATAAAATGCAAAAATCATTCTGAAAGTTGAGCATTCTGTAGCGAGCAGCCAAAAGATGAACAAGTACTTTAACTGTCTTTTTGTTTCTGCTGATTTTACCTGAATGTTAACCAGTATGGAAAACTCCCTTCATTAATTTGAGCCTGCGAACATCCTACGCCATTACAACAAATAAACAGATCCCATCCAGAGTTTCCCATTCCTTGCAATGCAGAACTCCCTAATTTATTTTACCCAGATCACTGCAAGAATAACAAGACCATGGTCATAGCTCAACCAAAGCAAGTGACAGACTCTGCTGTTATTTTCTGCGTTCGTAACACAATGTAAAATTAGATGATGACTGAAGTTTTTAGGTAAAACTATCAGAACCTGTTTTCTGAATGGAATATCATCACTATTACCATAGAGATATTATCACAATGTGAATGTTTCTAAAGACCATAGAAGATAAGAATTTTCAAGACATAGGGGCAATGATATTTGAGAGAAAACAATCTAATAGTGTTAATTGCATACATCTCCAATACAAAACACTTAGATTGTATTTCAAACAATATCTAGAGCAAAATAAATATTTACAGAAACAATCCTTTTGCAGGATCCATCTTTTATGATTTTCCTTCCCACACTTGCTCAGTCCAATGATAATTTGATTGAAAAACAGTTGCCATTTTGTTTGATCATGTTTGAGATCACCTGCTATACTTTCAATTATAGAATTCATGCAAAAAAATGTTTTTAAGGAAGGCATTAATTTGTCAAATCTCAACATGCAATTGCCTTCAATCCTAAAACTAACAGTTAGGACCTTCTGGAGATCAGCAAAGATAGCATAGGGTGCAACAACATAAAGAAAATATTTTGTTCAGGGTTTATAATTAATGTGGTGAATTAGTGAGGGGTTCCAGAAAATTAAATCGCTCTAAAATGGGTGCAACAAAAAAGTTTCTCTGCTGGACCCAAAATTTTGAAGCAAGTTCACACATTAGATTGAACTGCATTTCTACAACAGAAAACAGAAACTGGTTTTGACTTTATGAGCCTGATTTCCACTTCACTGTTAATGGGGCAACAATTTAAAAAATGGAGTTAGAATCACTGAGTGTTGTTAACATTTGTGTGATGATGGCATTTTGGATGAATCGCTTTATTTATAACCATATTTATAAGCCCACTCTAACAATTCAGAGACCCCAACTCCCAAGTCCCAACATGGTAGCTTTGTAAGTTAAATTCACATTGGAGTACAAGTAGTCATATGATGCATCCTTACTGCCTGCCCTGGTCTAAGTGTGACTCCAGTTTCGTTGATGTAACTGACTCTTAAACTCTCAGTTTTAAGGGCAAATATAGATACTAAACAAAGAATAACTAGTAATAAATTACAGGGTCTTGTCACAATGTGACCAACGTGTCTGAAACAAGTAGTTGAACACTTTCCCAAGCAAATCAGCAGTCCCAAAAATGTCAATAACATGCAATTTGCAGTTTTTGGCACCTCGGGGTGGATGGCCTGATATATATGATCTGCAAAGGGTTCAGGTTAAGGCTAGAGAGAATTATTAACTTCTGCATTGTGAATCCGCAATTGAATAAATTTGCTTCTCCTGGCCCTCACACACATAATGCAGTGGAAAAGGTTGGCCTACAGCGAGGTAGGAAATAAAACATGTGGCTGCTGCAATTCTATCCAACTTGGATTCTCTCCCTAAACAATCCTTGTGTGTCTCCTCATTTGATGCTTGGCCTGCATAGTGCTTCTAATATTTTATCTATTTGTTTACTGGGACTTTTTGAGCTACTGACAGCCTGCGCTTCTTCACTGACACAGAAGAATAGTCATGTGTCTTTGACACCACACTAGTAACCCCCATCCCGCACTTTAACGATTGGATTCCCAAAACGTGATGCATAATCACCGTGATTTAAATCCCTCAAGAGTTATGGCAAATTTAATTCTAGTTTATTCATGACCACAGTTAGATAGGATTGAGTTGCCGTCACAAAAAACATATACAACAAATGCTTTGTTCTGCTTAGTGATGGCTATAGTTGATCCACTTGGTTTGTGGCTGTCCTGTTTCACATTCCAGCATGACTTGAGCAGTCTGAATAAACTTAAGTTAACATTAAACATATCATCAGTCCTCAATATCATTCTAATCATTGCTCATTTCTAGGAACTCTGTTGAACAGAGCAAGTACCATATCTAACGTAGACAAAAGTGCTGGAGAAACTCAGCGGGTGCAGCAGCACCTATGGAGCGAAGGAAATAGGCAATGTTTCGGGCCGAAGCCCTTCTTCAGACTGATGGGAGTTCCTTCTTAAACAAATACTATATCAACATGGGTCTGGTTGTGTCATGCCTCAAGGCTACCCGTCATTTAAACCATCACCGTTAGTGAGCAAGTTTTATTCATCAGAATTGCTTGGTGATGCTGTTTTACCCGTAAAGGGATGGTAGCATTGTGGTTGGTGCACTGGATGAGTAAATCAGAGACACCGTGCCAGTACAGGAACTTAAATTCAGTTCATCAAATAATCCAGAATGAAGAAACTAATAGGTGAAGCTTCGGGTCGAGACCCTTCTTCAGACAGAGTCAGGGGAGAGGGAAACGCTTTCCTTGACTCTCGGTCTGAAGAAGGGTCTTGACCCGAAACGTCAACTATTCCTTTTTCTCCAGAGATGCTGTCTGACCCGCTGAGTTACTCCAGCCTTTTGTGTCTATCTTTATTTTAAACCAGCATCTGCAGTTCCTTCCTACACATAAATAAATTAAAATCAGTAATGGTAACAGTAATGCATTTGTGTTCTTATTCTAAAGGCATGTTAATAGCAAGAATATAATTAAACACTAAGACAAGTGCAGCTTTTTTATTGACTCTCTCAAATTTTGATGAAGAATTCCAGATCTGAAACATTAACCATTTCTCTTTTCAGATATTATCTGACCCGCTGAGTGTTTTCTGTTTTGACTTAATATTTCCAGTAGCATTGTTTCTTTGATTTTCAAGTGACAGAGATACCCTGAAAATGTCCTGACAAGAGTTAATGACTTACACAACTTAGAGATATGAATCTTTCCTCTCAAGATAAATAGCTTCTCTGATTTAAGAATAATTCTGCACAGTTAAGGGTGCTGCTGGGACCCGCCAGAGACCCGGGTTCAATCCAGACTTTGGGTGCTATCTGCATGGAGTTTGTAACTTCTCTTCATGACCACATGGGTTTTTCCCGGGTGCTCCAGTTTCCTCCCGCAGTCCAAAGATATACACGTTTGTACGTTAATTGGCATTGGTAAAAAATAAATTGTCCCTAGCGTGTAGGATAGTGCTAATCAGGATTGCTGGTTGGCGCGGAATCAGTGGGCTGAAGGGTCTGTTTCCGCTCTGTATCTGTATCTCTAGAAACAGGTACTACTGTGTAAATTATATTGTATCAATCTAAGCAATGATTAACCAATGTTAACAAACCAGGCAGTCTCAACTTTCTCAAATGAATTGAATTTACGAATTAATATGAATAATAGAAAATAATTGCTGTGATGTAGTGGTAAGACGAGGTCATCAAGGTTAGCTACTTCCAACAAAACTACTGAAGTGGGTTGGTGCTAGTTAATTCAGCTGAGATGCAGTGGAGTGCATTGAAACAGATTGTTATATTGACATAGTGCTAATCTGGCTATTAAAAGGCTTATCCAATAGCTGATTTCTCACATTCGCCAAGACTAAATAAACTTAATTTATCACAGTGATAGAATGAAAGATACACAAAACTTTAGCTTAGCTAAGATAAGAGAATCAAAATGATAATATGAAGGTTCAGAGTCTGCTCCGTGCCACTTGCTCAATGGAACCCATTTAAAAGAATTGCTGTTTCAAATAAGAGATATGAAAGTTGCATGAGTTTTTTTGATGTATTCGAGAGAGAGAGTTAGATATAGCTTTTAGGGCTAACGGAATCAAGGGATATTGGGAGAAGGCAGGAATGGCGTACTGATTTCGGATGATTGTATTGAATGGCAGTGTCAGCCCAAAGGGCCAAATGGCCTACTGCTGCACCTATTTTCTATGCTTCTAATTTTCTTTTGGGGTCAAAATGTCACTGCTTCTTTGGGGAGTTCCTTCAAGATTCATATAATCAATTTCACCTTGTATACTCGTTGTAAGGGTGTAAATGTAAACAAGGTAAAAACAATTAATGTTCAGTGTGTCATTTATCATGAGATGGGCCACAGGTCCCTTGCTCTGTCTCACATCTACCCACCTTAAACAAATGTGAATTTCCCAATTATTTAAATGAATATATTCACTTCCTGAACCTTCCCTTCATTTTGCTACACCAGTGCCTTCTATTTAAACTAGGTCACCAAAATCTCTTCGCATTTGTATTCATGCAAAGCATACAATCAAGTGACCATAACAATACCAGTTCATAAAAAAGATTCTCACTTCTAGTTTAGAGATACAGCATAGCATTATGTCCCTCTGCCCACTCAGTCCATGCCGATCATTGATTACCCTTTCATACTAAGGCACAAAGTGCTAGAGTAACAGCGAGTCACTTTTCTCTCTTTGGGTCTCATTTTGTAAATCACCATCTAATCTACAGTTCCTTGTATCACCCATTTATACTAGTTCAATGTTTCCCACTTTCGCATCCACTCCCTACACACTCAGGGCAATTCTTACAGACAGGGCCGGCCATAAGCCGATTGGACCGATTGCTCCCAATTGGGCCCCGCGCCTAAAGGGCTCCCTTGCTAGTACGGAAATACGAATTCTCGTTGTTAAATACAGATTTTTAAAAAAACATTTGCCTTGTTAAAAACGAACATGCATAAAAACCGCTGCACCGGCCATCAGACAAAAACGATTTGTTAACTACCACTGTTAGCACTTGTTAACAGCCAGCAATTAACACGTAGTCATACAATGTGTCATCAATGCATCGATCCATATTCCTCACTAAATGTAATTGTGTTTTGACCAAGAATTAATGACACCGCGTTCCTTTGAATAAAATTCACTTAATTTAACCACGGAAAAGCCCAGATAGCATTCTGCTCTAAATTTACTTTTTTTCTCAACAATTACTTCCCATAGCTTTTTGTTTCTAGAGGACAATTATACTTACTGAAGCTACTCACTATTCTCAAGTAGCAAGCCCACATAGTTACTTTACAATTTGAGATATAGTTTGACGAGGCAAAGCCTAAACACTAAGAGCTATTACAATAGTCTTAATTATTATACAGCAGTACTTAAACTTGGATTCAAAATCAAATCTATGATCATTCCAGCACATAGGGTTCCTCTATTCACTGAAAAATACCACCTTTGTTTCTGTAGGTTTCTTTGGGGAGTGCCTCCAGACTTCACACAATGAGCTTCATCTTGTATACTTTTTGTGTTCTTTACTTTTTGTCCCAAAAATAAACTTTATTCAGAATTTGTTTTAATGTACACAAAAGAACTTTGCAAAAGTTCTTGTGACATTCTCAGCATTGAGGCAATTAATTAGTGTTACCGTAAGATCATAAGTGATAGGAGTAGAATTAGGCCATTCGGCCCGTCAATTCTACTCCGCCATTCAAACATGGCTGATCTATCTCTCCCTCCTAACCCCATTCTCCTGCTCTCTCCCCATAACCTCTGAATGTTATATTTGATAGTGTTCACAAAGTATCCTTAGACCAAGCACCTTTGCTATTCATGTGGCCCCCTGGATTGATATCCCTTCCCTTGTTTGAGGGGTGTCTCTATCAGACCCTGCCCCTCAATGTCTTGCCATGGAAGGATCCTAGACTGTGGTCTTCCGTCATAGAGACTCGTTTAAATGCAAACAAGACAACAAGAATTAACTATCATGTGTCAGGAGGTGAGCTTTTGGTCCTTTGCTTTGCCTTACGTCTACCCACCTTTTAAAAATGTCTTTAATTATTCCAACTAAAATTTTAGAAAATAATTAAAGTGGATATTCAAGTATAAAAGGATATATTTTCTGACTTTAAATTGCCCGTGAAAGAAAGAACAACTCGTTACCTTTTCCCTACATGACCAATGAATTCAAGTCTCAGTGTGTTTAGAGAGCATGCAGTGCCTCACAATGTAGCAAGTTTGTGACTGAAAACCTTCATGTATAAAGGACAGTCAGGTCAACCACGACAGCGGAATAAAGTACCCTCTATACTTGCTCGACAATGCAGCTCAGTTCCAGTTTCAGAAGAGTGTCCACATTGTAACTTTGTGAATTCTTGCATTTCACAGACTGGCAAGGTTGTAACCTTGGAGCAAGTTTTAATGCATATACATCTGAATGGCAGTGCAGCCACATGCACTCGTAAATATTCATGTTGTAAAGTCTCAATGTGATTAAAAGCACCGAATTCCATCTGCTGTTCGGCGAGTTTACATTAATCCAGGTTTTGTTCTGTAACATGGCTTTACAATTGGATTCTAGCCACTCCAAGAGAGGGAAACCCGTCTTTGTAATGAAACTTTTAACTTTCTTTCAATTGTACAAGCAACTTGGAGGTCATCAAAAAGTCAATAGAAGGTCATATGTGAACTTGGGTATAAAAAAGACCTAGGTTATTCTCTCCAATGATCATGATGGATTGTTGCTATATCTATTCCTAGTAATCAATAGCAAGATTACATGGAATCCATTTTTAAGGTGGGGGAAGGGAGTGGGGATGGTCCCCCCTCCCATTGGTAGGGAGCTTTTGCATTTTTCAACTTGAAATTGTGCAATCTGGTGCATACTGTAGCGAGTCTTTTAACTTACACTTGAATGCAATATATATGCTTTAAATTGGATTAGCTATGAATAAGGTTAAGCTAAATTACATTCCTGATTACATTCCACAGTAGAGCGAGGCTCTGATCAACAGGTGCAGCATATGAATGATCTTAGTATATTCATGTATAGAAATCAGATTATAATCAAACACTTGACCCATGTTGATCAACATGGGTCACACTGCACACCTGGTACTACTCCAGACCCTGACTCCAGTTGCATACCTTCTCTCTTTCCTGACCCCAAGTCAAGCCTTACCTGCCCCCCTATTCTACCCTGATCATAGTTGCTCACCTGCTTAGGTTCCCAGTGCTGAACACTCCAATTGTCCCAGCTTTGACTGCACACCTGTCTACACCTTGACTACATTCCAGACCTTAACTCTGGATGCACACTTGGCCTTGCTCCTAGCCCTTCTGCACTGACAATATATCTGGCCCACACATAAAGCCCCATATCTGACCCCCTGGACTTAACCTATTACGTTCAAGATAACAAGTTCTTATCGAATGCGGTAATGTTATACAAAATTTGCTACATCCATTGGCTTCCTTGTTATCTAACATGCTAGTTACTTTGTCAAATAAGTCATTAATTGGTTAAACACAATTTCTCATCCATAAAATTATACTCACTCAGCTGTATAAGTATTCTGTTACCATTTCCTTCATTTTCCTAACAAACTGTCCTGAAGTCATTATCACCCCCAATATTTTCAGTATTTTGCCGTCTTCCTCTCAGCTGGGACTTTTCCAAAATGCAAAGTCCAATAACTATATACTTAAGCAATAATATTCTTTATAATGTGATTTTGAGAGTACATAATAATTTCTGTGGTATTCATAACACAACAATGATAAAAAGATCTTTGTTTTGATTGTACCTCCGCCATGCATGAATGCTTCAAAATCAAGTGGTCGAGTTTTATGCCATATACTCAAGCATAGAAACATAGAAAATAGGTGCAGGAATAGGCCATTCTGCCCTTTGAGCCAGCACTGCCATTCAATATGATCATGACTGTTCATCTAAATTCAGTACCTCTTTCCTGTTTTTTCCCCATATCCCTTGATTTCGCTAGCCCCAAGAGCCAAATGTAACTCTCTCTTGAAAACATCCAGTGAATTAGTCTCCATTGCCTTCTGTGGCAGAGAAATCCACATATTCACAACTCTCTGCGTGAAGAAAGTTTGTCCTCATCTCAGTCCTAACTGGCCTACTCTTTATTCTTAAACTGTGACCCCTGGTTCTGAACTCCCCCAACATTTTTCCTGCAGTTACAGTAAGTGAAAATCTAGCAGGTAAGCAGGACGCTTTCTCCAACCGCCCCCATTTGAAGGCCATTATCCTCCACCATTTCTACCCAGTGCTTGGTAATTACTTCTAGCAGCCACTGGCTGTCCTCCAGGATGCACCGAGCCGCAGCCTGATCCATGCCGGTCACCTGGGCAAATTTGGACAGAGACTCGCACAGCAGTGACACAACATTTCCAACGGCCCTGTGGCTTGCACTGACGCTGATCCATTACCACAGCTGCAGTGAGCGACTCGCCAGCCCGGCAAACACTCGCCAGCCCGGCAAACACTCGCCAGCCCGGGCTCCCCGTCAGCATCTGTCCCTGCCGCTGCTGCTGCTTCCATCCCTCCCTCAACCACGTGAGAATTTGACCAAATGCGTGATTCTCACGCTCAATGCGTGAGACTTGGCAGCCCTGCTATACCTGTCCACAAGTCCTTGAAGTTTAAAGATCAGAACTGAACTATTTAGAACATAGAACACATGCTGCTTGGACATCAACCAAAGTGCACAGAATGTGCTGCAACTCACAAGAATATTTTCCCCAACATTTCATTGCTAATGTAGTTATTCATCGGGTGATTTCACAGTTGGAGATGCTTGACCACTCATTTGCAGTCTTTTTGGCAGGAGGTGATGAATAGCCTCCTTCCACAGAACCTTTGGAAGCACTGAGTCCTATCTGGATCTCTCCAGTGAACATTGTGTTTGCCGGTTTGGGTTTTTCAAAGAGGTCATGGGATATGTGACATTTAGTAGGAAAATCTTCAGCCATGCTCTCTTGTTTTCTGTTAACTGCTCTCCCCAAAGCCACATTTTCCAACTGCATATTCAGAAAGTATACAATTATATTATAAAATACATTGTTTGCATTCATTGGGCCAAGCATATCATTAATTTTGCCCATGCAGTTTAGTTTAGTTTAGTTTAGGGATACAACGTGGAAATATGCCCTTTGGCCCATTGAGTCCGTGCCGACCACCAATCACCCATACACTAGTTCTATCCCTTACAGTAATGGCAATTAGCTAATTAGTAATGGCAATGGCTAATCTGTGAAATTCATTGCCACAGATGGCAGTGGAGGCCAAGTCAATGGATATTTTTAAGGTGGAGATTGACAGATTCTTGATTAGTTGGGGTTTCAGGTTTATGAGGAAAGGCAGGAGAATGAGATTGAGAAGGAAAGATAGATCAGCTATGATTGAATGGCAGAGTAGACTTGATGGGTTGAATGGCCTAATTTTGCTTCTATAACTTATGAAATGACTGGAATGTGGCCCTCGTTTGATGCAAAATGCCACCCTGGTAAAAATGTGCAGGACACGGACGACAGCCTAAAGCCTTGTCAAGGATGCTGACTGATACTTAAATCACCAACCATTGTTGATTAGGGAGAGAGCATGGAATGTTGATGGCTAAGTTCGATTTAACCCTTTTTCCTTACTGAGGCAAGCTGCTTGCTAATGGTTAATGTATTGAAGGTAGACAAAAGTGCTGGAGAAACTCAGCGGGTGCAGCAGCATCTATGGAGCGAAGGAAATAGGCAATGTTTCGGGCCGAAATCCTTCTTCAGACCCCTTCTTCAGGTTAATGTATTGATATGGATTTCGGATACAACTTAAGAGAACATTCACATGTATGTATGTGTAGTCTTGGAGCTGTAAAGATGACCCCCCCAAACAATTTTAGGAATCCCTCTGGGACAGTCAAATCTTCACCAATATTTCAGCAATCCTTACTTTGCAAATATTCTTGAGGAATAACCTAAGTGTAGGTGCCATGCCTTTAAGCTTCAAGGGGGTTATGATGAGGAATTGAGTCTCTGGCCACAGGAAATTTGTTATTTGTCCTGTGTGGACTGAATAAAAATGAGAAGTAGGCCATAAGGCTGGACCAAGCAGACGCAGCACCGTAGGAATGGCAGACAGGAAGAAGAGGTGGCATTCAAATCCCTGGAAGATACAAGGCTTTACTTCATTCCTGGGCTCCAATATCACTCACTGCCATGAACCAGTCAACATTATTCCCTTGTGTAGGAAGGAACTGCAGATGCTGGTTTACACCAAAGATGGACGCAAAATGCTGGAGTAACTTAGCGGGACAAGCAGCATCTTTGGATAAACATTTCGGGTCGAGACTCTTCTCCTCCTGTCCGGCTGAGTTTCTCCAGCATTTTGTGTCTGTCTTCAACATTATTCCCTTTATCACTGTGAATGAGTCGATTGTAATCATGTATAATCTTTCTACTAACTGATTAGCATGTAATAAATATATTTCACTATGCCTCAATACACGTGACAATAAACTAACCTAAACTAAAACTAAAGTCTTTCTTAACAGTGAGATACATACATAGTGCTCCATGAAAGTTGTGCTTCATCTACATTTGCAATCTAAATCCAAATTGTCTAGATTAGCAGTTCCAGACAAGTTAAAATAATTACAATGGACAGTAAAATGGTTACAGTTGATAGTCAGAAATGTTTCCCCCATGGTGGAAATGTCCAGGACTAGAGGCCTTGGCTACAATGTCATCATCATCATCGTTGAAAACATTAGCGACACAGTGGTGCTGGTTTCCGACGGGACGGTGATGACACACCACACATCTCTGTCCTTCAGTTCCTGTGGACTTCCGCTTCTGGAAGTACAGGATTTTGGTGTGTGTGCCTTATCATTGTTCCTTACAATGCTATATACGACAGTGATCACAAGTGTGGATGGCCGTTGGCTCGCTAAAAGCTCATCCGCCCTATGACAGGTCTCGTTTTTAGTCCTGCTGGGGCTCCACAGCCCCCTCTTCACCTGGCAAACTAGGTGGGGGAGATGGTTTAGTGCTGACTCTCCGACCATGGAGCAGATATATCGGGATTACATGGTACCCGTGGCGGGGGGGGGGAAACTCTCCCCGACCTGACAAAGTGAGATGGGGTAAGTTTAATAGAAATGTGAGGGGGAAGTTTTTGTAATATATACAGAGAGTAGTAGGAGCTTGCAACCCACTGCCAGGGGTGGTGGTGGCGTATAAGAATGCTTTTAGAAAGGCACGTTAAAATGCAGGGAATAGAGGGACATGGATCATATACAAGCAGATGAGATTCGTTTAACTTGGCATCATGTCTGGCACAAAAATTGTGGGCTGAAGGGCCCGTTCCTGTACCATACTGTTCTATGTTTTATGTTCAATCAACAGTAAGGCCAAACACTGTGGACAAAACCCAGATTTACAAGCAACCATGATTTATTAGCGCAACATCCACTTACCACCTGTTCTCACTGTTAGGCCAAAGCAACTCTGCAAAAGTCCAAAAATCACTTGCTACTCCCACACACACTGTACTTCCCATGCGTCATGTCTCAAATGACTCACATACAGTATCCCGATTATCAAATAAAAGAGTAACTTAGTGCCAGGCCTTAAATAGGAGCCCTGAAATAAGTGGATCATTTTCAACATGCTAGGAAAGAAAGGCTTCTTATACATAGATCATAGAGCCAACCAAATACGTCACCAAGTCCTTTTCTCTAGAGAGGCTGCCTGACCCACTGAGGTACTCCAGCATTTTGTGTCGATCTTCGGTATAAACCATCATCTGTAGTTCCTTCCTACACACGTAGAACAGTACAGCACAGGAACAGCCTCTTTGGCACATAATGTTTGTGCCAAACATGATGCCAAAACCAACCCTTATCTGCCTGCACATAATCCATATCCCTCCATTCCCTGCATATCCATGTGCTATCCATGTCTCTTGAATGCCACTATCATATTTGCCTCCCACAACCCCAAGCAATGCATTCCAGGAACTCACCAACCCTCTGTGTAAAAATTAGTGTTCTGCACATCTCCTTTAAACCTTCCCCCTCTCACCTTAAAGCAACACCCTACAGTATTTGATACTTCCATCCTGGAAAATTGATTCTGATTGGCTATCTATGCCTCTCATAATTTTATATACTTCTATCAGGTTTCCCAATAACCTCTGATGTTCCAGAGGAAACAATTCGACCTCTCCTTATAGCTAATGCCCTTTAATACAGGCATTATTCTGGTAAACCATCCTGCACTCTTTCCAAAGCCTCCACATTCTTCCTGTAATGGGGCATCTTGCTCGAAATCCTGAAACTTCCTTTACTTTACTTTAGAGATATGGTGCGGAAGCAGGCCCTTCGGCCCACCGAGTTCGCGCGAACCAGCGATCACCCCATACACTAACGCTATTGTACATACTAGGGACAAATTACAATTTTTACAGAAGCTAATTAAGCTACAAACTTATATGCTTTGCAAGTGTGGGAGTAAACCGGAGCATCCAAAGAAACTCCGTACAGACAAGCAGACGCAGTCAGGATTGAACCTGGGTCTCTGGTGCCTTAAGGCAGCAACTCTACCGCTCCGCCACTGTGCCAAACCTTCTTAATAGCACCAGGGTCTCTTCACTCCATGGCCTGATGTTGATAAGAAAGAGACTCACCACTGCCTATAGTATTGTGGCGTCCAAATTAGTATTTAACTTAACTAGACACCAATTTCTTGACACCAGGTACAAACTATTTATGTTTGAGATGTAGAATAAGGTGAAGAAGTTGGTATTTTGTTACAGTAAGCTATTTAATTGTACAAAATTCAAAAGGGTTCAATTTTCCAGCTTATTTCTGGAATCAGTTTGGAAACTAAAGATTGCACGGAAAAATGGTTCACAGCGTGAGAGCACAATTTTTGAAACATGCTAATGAATCACAGCAGCGAAAGTAAACTAAGGTCAGCTTACACAGCCAAGTAGGATTTACCACAACATTACAGCGTGGCCCAATCTTTAATTTATATTTGCCAACAGCTGTGCTTATGCTGACAACAGCAAACCAGCAGTGGACACACTTTAAAAATAAGTGTTTGGAGTTAATGCTGTTAGAAGTGTAAATTACTGGCATACTACAAAGCCTGCTTGCTTTGAGATCAGATTTTTGTTATGGGAAATTACGAGTGATGGCTACTGTTAATTAGATCATCTGCCCTCCTGCAAACATTTGTACAGCAAGCCTGCAGTAGGAATTTGAATTTTGGAAAACTTTCTTGAATTGAATTGTCCAAGCTTCGGGCACCTGTGTGTTCAACTCTGCCATGAGTCAGATCTGGGTCACACGAGACAGATACAAGTTCATGTTTGGATAGAAGCCTCAAGTACAGGCTTCCTGAGGGATGACAAGGATCAGTTGGAGAACTGTTACTTCCAATGCTTGCAATACAATTTATTCATCAACATATGAAAACCGTTTCCAATTTCCTACTGCCTCTCCAAGCTCTTGTTAAAAGATCTTAACGTTATAAACTTAACACTGGTTTTGTTTAAAAGCATTTATTCTATTTTCCTATTTATTGTTCCATAAAAATGTAGATCTAATGAGATACAGTTACAATTCATCACATAAGCAATCCTGGTTATTTTATGGTTAGTTCCTGCTGTTGAAGATGTTCCCACAATGTTGTACCATTGGAAACATTGCAAAGTTTTTCTAGTAGCTTGGTTCAATCCTACAAGTTGTTGATGGAGCCCCCCTCTAAGATTGAATCTAATTATTGCATTATACTAAGTTGCTCCAAATCACCAAAATCTACAGCAAGGCTACAATAGTCAATAATCAACGCATATATTGGATTAGTAAGGATTTTGGTGAGACAGTGGCCATCAGTTGATAAAGAGTTTAGAAAACAGCTGTAATCCAAGTGAGATATTCTAAAACTTACGAGGCAAGAGGGAATTTTTAATGATTTCTTATGATTGACTTCATTGTCCGAACTCTAATTTGTTATATCTTTGAACAACTGTAGTAGGCTGGATCTCAAACAACGATGAGACAGTGTTCAGGAAGCATGGTGTCAAGACAACAACCTTGTCTGCAAGTAGCTAGTTATTGATTTCAGGAAATAAGGTGGTGTACACACCCCAATCCGTACCAAAGGTGCCACATTGGAGAGCCTCTTAAGTTCCTAACCGTAAATATCACCAACAATGTAGAGTCCATGGAAACAGCCCTCCCCCGGCTCAACTTGTCCAAGCCGACCAAGATGCTCTATCCACGCTAATCCCATTCGCCCATGTCCCTCTAAACCTTTCCTGTCCATGTACCTGTCCAAATGTCTTTTAAATATTGTTATTGTACTTGCCTCAACTATTTCCTCTGGCAGTGTGTTCCATACACCCTCTGTGTCAAAAGGTTGTCTCTCAAGTTCCTATTAAGTCTTTCCCCTCTTATCTTAAACCAATGCACTCTAGTTCTTGATTCACCTACCCTGGAAAAAGAAACTTTGTGCGTTCACACCATTTATTACCATCACGTTGTTATACCCCTGTATAAGATCACCCCATGGCCTTCTGTACTCCAAGGCACAAAATTCTAGATTGCCTAACGTCTCCCTATAGCTCAGGCCCTTAAGGGCCAGTAACATCTTCATAAATCTCCTCAGCATTCTTTCCAGTTTAATGACATCTTTCCTATAATAAAAAGACCAAACTGAACACATTACTCCTAGTGCAGCCCCCACGAGCACATACCACTGTAATATAACATTACAACTTCTATTTCAATTCCGTGACTGATGAGGCCAGCATGCCAAAAGCCTTCTTCCCATCTACGTGCGATGTAACTTTCAGAGAACTATGGACTTGTACTCCTGCATCTCTCTGCTCCGTAATGTTCTCCAGGAAACCGCCATTCACTATTTGACTTCCCAAAATGCAATACTACACACATCGGAATTAAACTCCATTAACGATTCTTCAGCTGGCAATGGCTGGGCAATTAGTCCTGGACCAACAACATTGAAGCAATGAACAAATAGACACATCAACGCCTCTATTTCCTCAGAAGATGAAGGAAGTTTGGCATGTCCTCAACAAACCTCACCAATTTCTACAGATGCGCTGTAGAAAACTAAATGACTGCAAAAACACTTCCCAACTTCAAGAGATGCACCATAGAAACCATCCTATTGGAATGATTCATAGCTTGGTTTGGCAGCAGCTCCGCTCAAAAAATTGCAGAGAATAGCGGATATAACCCAGTGTATCACACAGACCATCCATCTACACCTCATGCTGCTCCGGGAAAGAAGCCCTCATAACCAAAAACTATTTTCACCCTGGTCATTGCCTCTTCTCTCTCCTGTTTGACAGAACATACCGCATATCACCAGGTCTAAGAGCAGCTTCTGCCCCTCTGTTTTGAACCATAGGCTAGGCTATGTCTCAATCATCCAACCTACCTCATTGAGGACATAACATCTTTGCTCTATAACTTTACTGCTATTATGCTGTAACACTATATTCTGCACTCTGGTATTTTTACACTGTCCATTGTAATGGTGCATGGCTTGATTGTATGCATGCATAGTATGCTTTGACTGGAAAGCTTGCAGACAAAGGCTCTTCACTGTATCTCGGTACACATGACAATAACAAACTAAATAGCAATATCAAAACGCACTCCAGCCCCTTATCTGGTATTTATGTAGAAGGCCAAGATGCTTCTAGTTATTTTGAGGTATGGAATACAACTCTTTAGAAAGCAACTGAAGCGAAACTGATGCTCCCTTCACTTAAAGCTTTAAGAAATAGAACATCAAAAACAACTTATTTTCACCAACATTTATTTCCTCCCTTTGGTTCTCCAGGCAAAATTCCTACTTGTTACAGAAGAGGAGAAATGGTAGTAAAAAAGTACTCAACTCAGATGACGTGGAGGGGAGCCTAGTCTTGTTATCGCTTAACCTTCTCAAAGGCATCCCTTCTATTGAAAGGTCATTGCAACCAACATCCTTGATGATGTCCACCCATAGAATCCCTTGTATTCAGCATTGACATGACTTCCCTTTCTTACTAAATTCCATTAATTCTTCATCAATTTGACTCCCTTTAAAAGTTAATATGCAATGTTTTATGTTGAAAATGAACATTTAACACTATTTTCTCATATTTTCTTCATGTTACACAGAGCTACTGTTGTGCTCATTGAAAAAACTGAAGAAAAAGCATGCAATGCCCATGTCTGGAAGCAGAGATGGTGCAGTACAACAGCCTGCATTGGTGGGCTTGGGCAAGGACATTGAACGTCCTGGTAATGCATAGATAAGGATTTCAACACATTCAATTCAATCAATTCAATCTTTAATTGTCATTGTGCAGTGTACAATACAGAGACAACGAAATGCAGTTGTTATCTCCGAAGGGCGAACTTACGAATGAACAAGTAATTGCGCAGTAGTACGAGTTAATATACGTCTATACATATACAGTGTCCGGTGGGGGAGGGGGGGAGGGGTGGAGACAGGCAGTCATTGAGGTGCAGCGTTGAGATGTGTGACAGCCGCAGGGAAGAAGCTGTTCTTGAGCCTGCTGGTACGGCAGTGGAGGGACCTGTAGCGTCTCCCGAATGGGAGGAGGGTAAACAGTCTATGGTTGGGGTGTGAGCTGTCCCTGGCGATGCTGTGCGCCCTGCGCAGGCATCGTTTACTATGGACTGACTCAATGGAGGGGAGTGAGGAGCCCGTGATGCGTTGGGCGATCTTCACCACCCTCAGCAGGACTTTCCTGGTCGGCGACAGAGCAGTTACCATACCATACTGTGATGCAGTTGGTGAGGATGCTCTCGATGGTGCAGCGGTAGAAGTTCACCAGAATCTGGGGAGACAGGTGGACCTTCTTAAGTATCCTCAGAAAGAAGAGACGCTGGTGAGCCTTCTTGATCAGCGAGAATGTGTTGTGGGTCCAGGAGAGGTCATTGGAGATGTTGATCCCCAGGAACCTGAAGCTGGAGACACGTTCCACCTCCGTCCCGTTGATATGGATGGGGGTGTGCATGCAGCCTCTCGATCTCCTGAAGTCCACAATGAGTCCCTTGGTCTTCTTGGAGTTGAGGGCCAGGTTATTGTCGGCACACCATGCTGTTAGGAGCTGAACCTCCTCCCTGTAGGCCGACTCATCGTTGTCGCTGATGAGGCCAGTCACCGTCGTGTCATCTGCATACTTGATGATGGTGTTGGTACCATGTACAGGTATGCAGTCGTGGGTGAAGAGGGAGTAGAGGAGGGGGCTCAGCACGCAGCCTTGGGGTACGCCAGTGTTCAGGGTGAGGGTAGAGGAGGAATGGTTATCCAACCTAACAGACTGTGGTCTGCTGGTTAGAAAGTTCAGTAACCAATTGCAGAGGGAGGGGTTGATGCCCAGGTCATCGAGTTTGGCAATCAATTTAGAGGAGATAATGGTGTTGAATGCTGAGCTGTAATCAATGAACAACATTCTCACATAAGTGTTTCTGTTGTCGGGGTGGGAGAGGGCGGAGTGGAGTGCCGTTGAGATGGCATCCTCCGTGCTCCTGTTCTTGCGGTATGCAAACTGGTAGGGGTCCAGAGTGGGAGGTAGGCAGCATTTGAGGTGTGCCATGACCAGCCTTTCAAAGCACTTGGCGATGATATGGGTGAGTACAACTGGGCGGAAGTCGTTGAGACTCGCCGCAGTGGAGTGTTTTGGCACTGGCACGATGGAGGTAGTTTTAAGGCACGTGGGGACAACTGTCTGGGCAAGTGACAGGTTGAAGATGTCAGTCCAGACGTCTGTCAGCTGTGCAGCACAGGTCCTGAGGACGCGCCCGGAGATGCCATCAGGGCCGGCAGCCTTACATACATTGATCCTACTGAGTGCCATGTGCACTTCGTAGGGGTTGAGTGTGAGGGGCTGGTGGTCATCGGGGAGCCCAGTCTTGATGGCCAACTCTTGGTTGTCCTTTTCAAAGCGGCCATAAAAGTGATTGAGTTCCTCGAGGAAGGATGCGTCACTGGACATGGGGGTGGAGTTGGTGGATCTGTAGTCAGTGATGGCCTGGATGCCATGCCACATGCGGCGAGGGTCGGAGTTGCTGTCGAAGTGCTCCTCTAAGTGCTCCTTGTATCTATGTTTGGCTTTATTGATGCCCCTCTTCAGATTGGCCCTCGATGAACTATAGGCACGGGCATCGCCTGACCTGAAAGCCGAGTCCCGTGCTTTCAGCAGTAGCCTGACATCGCTGTTTATCCATGGCTTCTGATTCGGGTATGTGGTGATTTGTTTGCGAGTGGTGACACTGTTGATGGAGGAGTTGATGAAGACCAGTACAGAGGAAGTATAGGCGTCAATGTCAGTGTGGGACTCAAGGGTGGCCTGAGCTGCAAACGCATCCCAGTCAGTGTTACCAAAACGCTGCTGGAGTGTGGAGTCTGCTTCATCTGACCAAACCTTGATGAAACCTTGACCAAACATTGCGATACTGGGTGAAAATAGTAAGATTAAACATGAACTTACCGGTTTGAAGTTTGATCTTTATTTTATGTTACGATGAGGGATTACAATTTTGAACAGAACCCAACACAGCATGTGCAACTCTGGCACTGTAACAGGTTTATCATAAAACTAGGAAAGTTTCTTTTTTAGATCATCCTGCAGTCTCCAGAAGTTGGTCGAGCGGCACGTCCTGCACCTTCGCCGCAGACATTGATACCGCCCTTGTGGAGTGAGATTTATACACATCAGTGTCTACTCCAGTTAATCCAGAACCTGTTTATCCATCTAGCAATAGTTTGTACTGTCACTTTTATATGTTTCTTGTGGGTAATGAACATTGGTGTCTCACAATCCCAGAGACTCTTAATTCAGATGCTTAACCACACAAAATGTTTAGTTGACAGGGTATGTCTTAAAGATTACATTGGTTCCAGCCTTTCTTGGCTTGCTTTGCTTGCTTAGATCATTGACATAAAACATTATTTTATCTACAGACAACTGTATACAATCTAACCACACCATTTGTAATGTTTGTACTCATTGTGCTGATATTAATGGTATGAACATAACCACTTTAAATATTAACTTCTGAAAAGACAGTGTTGTCATTGGAGTCCATTGCTGAAGCAATGTGAGAACTATACTGACATCCCAGATTTCTGCATATCTGGGTTTGGTAGGATTTTATTAAAATTCCTCTCATAAATCGGGATATTACCAGATGAGACCCGATAATTGTCGATTCTGAAATTGTCCTAAATAGGAGGACAAAACACTCCGAGCTCCATTCATGGTACTATAACTGAGGTGCAACATAACAAGGACTCCAATACATCCTATATGTTTACAGTATGATAAAATATATCTGACTGTATACAAAAAGATTTCCCATTCCTTTTATGACACATATATTGTTTCTTAGTGCTATCTCTCCAAGCTGCAGATTAACAATTAATATGGTCATGTAATGGATGACTTCTGCTGTTACTGGATGTACCAACAATTACTGCACCTGGGATTTGTCATGAATGTCTGAATCATCATTCTGAGCACCAATGGGAACAATGGCTGTGTAGTAATGGTCCGTAGATAAGGGACGTATCAGATATTAACTGATAAGAACAGATACTACACTTGATCTTAGCCAAAAAGCCGATAAGCAATACCAATTTGGAACCACCAAATGCCTGCGGCGGAGACTTGCTCTATTTTGGTGACACATTGCCTAATCAGACAAAATGGGGAAAAAATAAAAACCTATACTTCCCCAATGTAGCGAGAATGCATCCACCGCTAATGCTCCTGGGTCTGACTCCCACGAGACACATTTAGACCACTGGAGATTTAATCCAGACACAACAGATCAACATTTGGTACTCATAATGTCTAACAATCTTTTTGAAACTTTTTGAATTTTAACATTCATTCTGTATTGTCATTGCACTTTCGTGATCTGTTGTCTTACCACAATATTGAATTCTCCCACAGTTGTGGTATTGTCTACTCGTAATTGAATATGTAAGTTCTTTATTGTAGAACAACAGCTACCAATGCATAAAATGCCCCCAATAACTCCAAATAATTCAACCATGTATTTGGAGAATTAATCGTCTTGGACAGTCCATCGACCACCACAACTGGTGTCACTGTCCTAAGCTCCCCATCCGAGAGCACTCCCATCAGTCTGTAATAACACTGAAGACTTCTGAACAAGCACATTTTTACTTCTAGTAACTTGTGCAACATTGAGAATCCATCATTGAATTCAACTCAACCTTTTTAATTGGTAACTGCCTGGACCTAATCAATAACCTGCACGCTTTTTACTCTTATACTCTGGTCTTTGCAGTCTTTGATCCTGCAGAGGTCCCAATTTGACAGCAGGAATGCTGCTATCACTTTACCAGTAACCGTAGCTACTTCTTGGATGGTGGGATAATGTTTTTTACCAAGACAAATACAGGCATTTGTAACATCCCCAACCTTAATTGATTGATAAAGTTACTCACATATCAACAGTATTAAAGACAAACCCCAAATAATCAATTGTTTGGGATGCCTGGAACTTCCATGTTGTTTGGATGTACAGAACCTTAGCCATTCAATAGGCTTATGGTTGCTGAACTCAGTTCTTCAGCTGTCTCCCATTTACAATTAACATATCCTCAAGATAAGTCATTACAATGGGATTCTGAGCCCTCATTAACACCAGTGCTGGTTTCAATAATTGTGTGAGCAATCTGAGGGCTGAATTTAACCCATTAGGTAATTCCTTCAGCTGACCCATCCAATTAATTGAAGTACCTGAATAATAAGGCATCTTTTATAAGTCTAAAAAATAGCCACATAGCAGCCTTGTGATAACAACTTTGTTATAGTGCTGAAGTGTGCTTTTTAAAACGTTTATACTGAACTATAAATTTAAGTTTGTGAGTCCTAGAATGACTCTACAACCCCCATACTTGTGTCTGGGATATATTATCTCTACCTGACGAGTTCCTGGTGCATTCAAACACCAAGCCGATCAGATTTAATGCAGAATTACAAAACAATTGTAATCTTAACCAACCAGAGTTTGTTTCCCTTGAAATTCCATATATAATGGAATGACGTTTCTGTACTTCTGTAAATGAACCAGAAGATCTCCTCCTTCTTAATATAGGGGTTCATTTTCATCAATCATAAATCTGGTTATAATCCTGCATTTTATGGGTATAATGTTGGCCAAATGGCAATTTGCATCATACAATTGGGTTCGAATATGCATTGCAGAGTAACACATGCATGTCTTAAAAGTATTGGACATTATCGACCCATGTAGGTCTTCCCCAAATACAATGATGCCAACTGAATATCAGCTAGAGGACATGCTGGAACACAATTCCTGTCCACGTATCATTCTCATGGGTGCCTAATTACTGAGTTACTGTTGGCATCCTGAACAAAGCACAAAAGACAGGTGTTTTATATATTATTTACTGTTTCAGTCATAACAGTATCTTAGAGTAGGTGAGAAACCAAATAATGTTGGCCGCCAGGTTCATCCATAGCCTCACCAGTCCATATTGATATAGCAAAACTTGGTGCTACATCGGGAACACCCGGAGCGTTTCTATTGTGCTCTGCTGTATACACATAAGTAGGGACACCAGCTTCAGGGTCAGTTTCATCCTGCCCTGGTACTCCCGAGTCTTGCTCTAGGGAGACTTCATCCAGACCTATGCAAGGCACTGGTGAATGAGATTCTCATTCTTTATAGGCACCATACTCATTGTATGGAAACTCCTTCGAAGACTGCCTTCGAGGCCTGCCTTAGAATCTCATGGCTCTTTAGAACCCTTGACTGATTAGAATTTTGAGCATTTTATCTTGCTCTAGTGACCTCATCCAGACCTAACCAAGGTACTGGAGAATAAGAATTCCATTTTCATAGGCACCATACTCAGCGTATGGAAATTCCTTTGGAGCTTGCCTTACAGGAAGACATACGTGGGTCTTTAGAACCCTTGACCAAGTCAAGTGTGGAGCAGTTTCTCCTTTTCCAGCCTTCCCCTCATTCTTGTCCTCCCTTGAAGGAGAGTTACTTTCTTTACTGTTTTGTATTTGTGCATAAATCATATACCTTTAAAATTATAATTCTGAGAGGCACATTCTGCTTGCAGAATATTAGTATTAACCTCAGTATCACACAGGGTTATATACATTTCCATAAAGGGAAACTGCATCTGGTAACATATACACAAAGCAGACTTTATTTTACAATTGTGGGTATTTGGAGCCAGCATTTAGTGCAGCCGTTATCTCCAAACCCAATCTAAATAGCGGTAAATAGCGGGAACCGGCTTTTAAATCAGCCTTAAAAACACTCGCAAGAAGTTCAACACTGACTTACCCGCGGGTTAAACTTACCGCTGGTGGGAGCTGCACTCGGTACCACATGCGTCGACGTAATGCCGAACGTGCGCCTGGCAGGGCTTCTTCACGTAGTCACTCACGTGATTCCGAAGTAAAATGGGGGATAACACTGCATACATAATGAGGAACTACAAGTTCGAATAGGTTGTGACCACGGTTTTAAGGCACGTGCAAATTAGAGCATTTTGACTAAAGAGATTCAAACCTAGCTTGGTGATAGGAGACAGATGGTAGTTTGATTTTGATCTATAGCCTGTGGTGGACTGCAAGAATAGGTGCTGGGACCCTTAATGATTGTGATAATGTGTTAATGATTTGGATTTGACTATGGGAGGAATAGTTGGCAAGTTTGTGGATGATACAGAAATTGGTGGTGTTTGCATTGCAAGGTAGCGTGATTAGAGCTAGTGGCACAGTGGTGCAGTGGTAGAGTTGCTGCCTCACAGTGCCAGAGATCTGGGTTTGATCATGAGTACAGCGTGCAAATAACACATGTTGATGAACTTCCAAATAATTAAAGCTTTTCTTCTATTCAAACAGTGTTGAGGATTTCACTTGGAGATGTTAACCAAGTTTTGTTCATTTAGGTATTTTCAAAGCCAACTCAGAAGTGGGAATCCTGTTATAATTGCAGGTAAAGCTCATCAAATGTTATTTTTCATCATCATTACCCAATAAAGAGTTAAAGTCTCATGAATGTAAGGCTTCCTACAAACATATAAATATATAAGTAATCGAACATAATATTGGAGCAGATCTTTTAAAGTCAACTAACGTAAAGGTTTGGGTAAAATTGGGTTCAAAAGGTTTAACATTGTTCAATGCTCTGGTCTTGCTGGTTATTTGTGATTCATTTCATGTTGTTCCTATCCAAGACGGGTTTAAATATAGCAAGAATAAATATGAGTTTCTGAAAAGAGTTAAGGGCTTCCAGAAAGTTTTTTGAAATACTAAATTTAATACCATAATGCTCCATTTGTCACAAATCACTCATTGGCAGGCTGAATGTATTCTTAAAATGTATTCTTAAAATCAGTTCCGCTTTGTGTGGAAAGTTTTTCTTTCTTGGAATAACTACCAATACTTAATGTAATTTTGTCACTGTAAAAAAAAAGCTTTTTTTGTCACTTGGTCGTTTACAACTTATTCCAATTTAATTAGAGCCATCAGCAAATGCATTGTGGAGTTTATACATTAGTTTCTGATGAATGACACTCCTTTCGTTACAACATTAGGCACGTTTCTTCAGTTGTGTCTTCTGTACTTAGCTTAGATTTGGCTGAGACAAGAAAAGGGCCATCAGCATTCACCATTATTAAACAGAAGACCTGGATAGAGTGGATGTGGAGAGGTTGTTTCCACTAGTGGGAGAGTCTAGGACTCTCAGTCTTAGCCTCGGAATTAAAAGGCATTCCTTTAGAAAGGAGATGAGGAGGAATTTCCTTAGTCAGAGGGTGGTGAAGCTATGGAATTCATTGCCACAGAAGGCTGTGGAGGCCAAGTAAATGAATAATTTTAAGGCAGAGATAAATAGATTCTTGATTCGTACGGGTGTCAAGGGTTATGGGGAAAAGGCAGAAGAATGGGGTAAAGAGGAAAAGATGATCAGCCATGATCATATTGAATGGCGGTGCAGGCTCGAAGGGCCGAATGGCCTACTCTTGCACCTATTTTCTATGTTTCTATGATTGAATGGCGGATGAGCCGAATGACCTAATTTTACCCCGATCACATGAACACATGAAGACCTGACAACATGTTCTACCATCCACATGTGCATATACATTACGCATAGGAAAATAGTTCTTGTCAAAGAAACACGGAGTCATAGAGTCATACAGCATGTTCAGCTGCTGAGCCGGCACTGATCATTGACAGCACATTTAAACTAATCCTATGTTATGTTTCCCACTTCCTCCCATTCCATCATTCATCTATAATGGGGGGACATTTACAATGGGCAATTAACCAACCAGAGTAACACACAAAGTGTGGGAGGAACTCAGAGGGTCAGGCAGCATTTGGGAGGGAATGGATAGGTGACATTTTGGAACTTCTTCAGACTGATTGTAATAGGAGGGAACATAAAAAGAGATGGGGGCAGGGTAAATTCTGGCTAGTGATAGGTGGATATAGCTCAGGGTGGGGGGGGGGGGGGGGGGCTTTGTTTGGCAAAGGATGGACAAAGGCTAGAGATAAAAATGAGGCAAAAGGGTGCCAGATAGGAGTGATGACGAGTGAAATGTAAAGCCAGAGGGTGGGATGTAGATGGAAGGTAGACGGAGATAGGGAGAGAGGAGCAGGATAGTGGGAGAAATATCTGAGAAAGAAAGGTGGGGGCACTTAAGATTGGATAATTCAATGTTCATTCTTTTGGGTTGCAGACTACCAACGCAGAATATGATATGCTGTTCTCCAGTCTGTGTGTGGCCTCACTCTTTCACATGGAAATTTGATTGCACCCACTCAGAGAGTCTGAGTAGATACTAAATAGTTCCACTGAAAAATCAGGGCTCATACGTTAAGCGGTTTATTGAGCTAATATGTGATAAATTATTGTTAAATAAAAAGTTGCCGTTTTTCAGTTTTCCTTAATGTTTACTCCCTTTACATTTATTCTTATATATTTTAATATACATTCTGTTTCATGTATGTGTAACTTCGATTTCCTTCACTTCCTTTTTTATTTCCCATTTTAATTTTGAGTCACTTCCCATTTTAATTGAATGGAAATTGAATTGATTGAAGAGCCTTGTTGCTTCTTCCTGTTCATAGACACCACGGAGCCCATTTAGAAACCACTGCAATGGAAACCATGTCAAATTACTGGATTGCTGGAAACCTGCAAGCAAGCCAGCAAAATCTCTCGGCAAACTGTGCATCGAGGAATCCAGACCAACAGTTTGGTCAAAGTCTAATGACTAATCTAAATATTATTCCAAGGTTGAAAGCCTTCATTGAGGAAGACCAGTGAACATTGAGCAGAAAGAGGTGAGACTCTTACCTCCTGCTTATTTGAATCCCTTCATAAAACCTGTAAATCCATATAAAATGGTATCATCATTGAACCCAGGTATTCCTGATCATGGCGCAGTCGGCAAATTCACAGGAGCACAAGGCTAAATAGCATTATAAGAAATATTCTCATCTAGGTTTTGCTTCATGGGCATGCTTTAAATATAATTGATATCTCCTTTACTTACCTGTCTTAAACCCCTGTCTCACGGTGCGAGTTGGCCCACGAGTGACCCCGAGTTTTCACTCGTGGTGATCACGTACAGCCAACGTAGCGGGAACGTGGGACCTCGCGCGATCAACTTGTCCACTCGTGGCGCTAACGGCAGGTACCCGCGAAACTTGTGAACTCGTGAAAAAAGTCAAACATGTTTGACTTTTTCCACGAGTCAAATTTACTGTTCAAGTTTAAAATTGAAACATTTAGACTCGTTGTAAGAACGTAGGGCCCGTGCGTTTAACATAGTGATTCGTGAGTCTACCGTGGGAACTCTTTAAAATATTTCAGTCCCATTCACACTCGAGTCTTAATCACAAAATTTAATTCACCCTAGACTAAATATTCTTTGTTTTTTGATCATTTTCGTCTTATTTTCCCACGTGTACAATTTTATATATAATGTATATCCTAAAAATATGTTAAAAAAAACTAGGAGTGAAAAAAAAGTTTAATTACCAGGAGTTGGAAAATCATTCTATTAGAATGATTAAAAAAAACCATTCCAACGTCTAAACACTGGGCTTCAGCCCTATCCTACCCTTTCGGGGGGTGATTACTGCAGTTATTTATTGGAAAATTAGCTATAAAAACCATGGAGATGAATCAATGAACATTGGATTTTCCTGACGCGTAGATCTGGTTTTGGGGTCCCGCCAAGAGGAGGTGATGTGGACACGGTTTCAGTTACAGTTCTAGAGGAACATTGCTTCCGATCTAAGTCTCTTATGCACTCCTCAGAAGAACTGGGTGTGCTCTTCACCATTATGGCTCCCAGCCTACAGGTTTCTGATCTGAACAACTAACTTCTTCCCAATTTCTCCTCCACCCACTCCCCCACCCCCCCCCCCCCCTATTTCCCTCTCCTCCTCGGCGCTCTTGTTCACTCCCTCCCTCCCTCCCTCCCTCCCTCCATCCCTCTCGCAGGGCTTGGTTCAAAGGGGGCAACGAGCCAAGCGGGGTCTGAACCCTTTCTGAAAACGAGCGCAAAGAGTAAAAAGTATTGTCAAGCGCTCCAAACTTCGTTTAAAATAAGTAAATCCGACCTTGGCTAATAATTTAAAAATAAATCCTTATACAAAACCAACACCCTACAAACTCTCTGTCTCTCACGCTGCCTGTTGCCTTGTGGGGGGTGTGTGTCGGAGAGAGGGGGTGTGGGTGTGGAGGGGACCCGATGTGAATGTTACCACTATAGGATGGCGAGCTTGGGCTCTGAGCTGCAGTGATAGAGAGCAGAGAGAGAGAGAGAGAGGGAGAGAGAGTGGGTGTGCGCGTCAGCAGCAACGTTATATACAACGGGGGTACACAAAAGGCTGGAGAAACTCAGCGAGTGCAGCAGCATCTAAGGAGCGAAGGAGATAGGCGACGTTTCGGGTCGAGACCCTTATATACAACGGGCTTGTACGCGCTGGCAAGGTGGGTTTCCTTTGTTCTCATCCGGGGCTTCAGAGAGATCGGAGAGAATTAAGTCTCCTTTGCACACCACTCCTAACCCAAGGGCCTTGTCACCCCAGACAGATTAATGACGCCCCCCCCCCCCCTCCCCAACCTCCCTCACACCTGGGCACCAAAGCAGCTCAGGAGGCAAACCCTGAGCTCCGTCTCCCAACAATCTGATGCGCATTTTCCCTTTGTAGGTCATATTAATAGATGCAGCCGCGCTGATTTCTATCTTTAACTCAAAGCCACAGGATGGAGGTGTTTTCTTTAACATTGTTGCTTTATTAAAACATACCTTCATTCATGGTTGGCTCAAGTGTAACGGGAGAGGAACTTGGTAAGTCGGGAGAGCACCTTGGAACATCGCATAAAGAACATGCCCGTGGGAACTCGGTTAAACACTTGACCATAAACTTTGAATCTCGTGCATAACCACGAGTCCGTTTTTTTTCTTTCACTTGGGGTCACTCTTGGGTGGACTCGCACTGTGAGACAGGGCCTTTAGAAAAATATGTTTTACTTCATCTTCAGTTGCTGGATGTGGATTTCACTTCAATACTCAAAACGTTTTATACTTTAAAAAACACAATGTACTAGACTAACTCAGCAAATCTGGCAACATCTCTGGAGCACGTGACATTTCAAGTCAGGATTCTTTTCAGACCTGTCTGAAGGCGAGTTCCAACCCAAAACATCATCAATCCACATCTTCCAGAGATACTATCTGACCCGCTGAGTTATTCCAGTACTTTATTTTACTATTAAAAACCAGCATCTGCAGTTCCTTGTTTCACCATGTTTTGTACTTTGATGGAAACACAATGTTTGGCAAGTCAGAGTTCCCTATTTATCACATGATGTGCTTCTGGTTAAAATTCAAGCGAACACACCAACATCGCAATAAGCAGATTATTACTGATCTGTCGTCTGCCACATAGAAACATAGAAAATAGGTGCAGGAGGCCATTCGGCGCTTCGTGCCAGCACCCCCATTCATTGTGATCATGGCTGATCGTCCCCTATCAATAACCCGTGCCTGCCTTCTCCCCATATCCCTTGACTCCACTAGCCCCTAGAGCTCTATCTAACTCCATCCAGTGATTTGGCCTCCACTGCCCTCTGTGGCAGGGAATTCCATAAATTCACAACTCTCTGGGTGAAAAAGATTTTTCTCACCTCAGTCTTAAATCACCTCCCATTTATTCTAAGACTGCGGCCCCTGGATCTGGACTCGCCCAACATTGGGAACATTTTTCCTGCATCTAGCTTGTCCAGTCCTTTTATAAGTTTCTCTAAGATATCCCCTCATCCTTCTAAACTCCAGTGAATACAAGCCACATATGCAATAAACAGCAATTGACAGAGATGGCACAAATCTGAACTAAATTCCATTAGTGGAATAAATATTGCCACCACAAGCATTGCTATTTCCGTGTGCATTTCCTGCAGTAAACAGCAACCGAAGTAAAACATGACTGCTTGTGTTAGCAAGTCAGATATATACATAACTAGTTGAGATGCCCCCTGAAGTTAATAGGAGAGGTACTAAAGTTGTGATTTCTTTAAAGACATTAATGAAGGGACATGGATTCAGAGATGCAAATTTACCAATTAAACTGATCTTACAAATATCTGAACTGAATTTTACTACTTTATCCTGAATTATTAAAACTCAAATCCAAATGCATTCCTATTGCCTGACCATATGACGTCTTAGCAACAACATCTATCACAGGCATGGTCAATTAAAGACACATTGTTGCTATCGGATGCGATCATCTTTCCATGTATAAACCCTAATTAACTAATTTCCCGAATATTATACATCCAAGATGTGCGAGGATGACTTGTTACATTATAAGTGGGATAATTTCGCAGCCAAGTATGACTAATCTGAAAAGAGTTTGTTTGACATTAAATATTGTTATGATTTATGTTGAGTATGGATCTTGGGTGATATAGTGTAGGTAGACAAAAGTGCTGGAGAAACTCAGCGGGTGCAGCAGCATCTATGGAGCGAAGGAAACGTTGCCTATTTCCTTTGGTCCATAGATGCCGCTGCTTGTTTCTCCAGCACTTATGTCTACCTTCGATTTTCCAGCATCTGCAGTTCCTTCTTAAACACATTGGGTGATATAGTGTACGGGCTCTGACTCGTACGGAGCAAGAGCTTTCATTGATATTGATTGAGCATATTAGCTATCATTCAGCAATAATGCTGACTATTTGTAAATAACAAAATTAAAATCCAGAGTTTAATAGCCGTAGTTCAGATTGGATTCATAGTTATTTACTTATTTTGATATAGAAGGCAGCCAATTGCCCCAATGTCATCCCCAGAGTGGCGCAATCCTTGAAGTGCTCCTCTTTTATCCTCATCTACAGTAACTTACTTTCTCTCTACTTACCTGCCAATCTGCTCTTCTCTTCTTTAACCTGCTTAAAGGGATAATTTACAATGGCAGATTAGCTTTGTATGGGTAAAAACAGGAGTATCTGAAGAAACCCCGTGTGGTCACCGAGAGAAAGTGCCTACTCCACACTGATCGTCCCCAAGATCAAGGTTGAACACAGGCTCTTGAAGCTGTGAGACAGTGGTAATAACTGCTAACACACAACACAAGCTGGTCTTTATGTTCACGTGTCCAGAATGGGACTCTAACCCACAATCTTTATTGATAAATCATTGATACAACCTGCAGGATCCAGAGTAATGCCAATCTCTCGCACCACAAATAGATCACACCACTAGAATTTGCTGTAATCTTTGAGTAAATCATCAAAACCACACAATTTCAAAATGAGACACAATTGATCAGATTAAGGTCTGTTTGCAAAATGCTTGCCGAGGTCATATTTCATTAACAGCGTCACTAATTTTCAGCCCTACTTGCACTAGATTAGTTTAGATTAGTTTTGAGATACAGCGCAGAAACAGGCCTTTCTCCCTCACTGTAAAGGAAGTCTTTTTTTAATGACAATCATGTCAACAGTGAATACAATTTTAAGCAATGTGTACTCGCATAGAGCCATTGCATACATATAACAAAATATCATTAAAAATATATAACATTTCAAATGTACTGATGGCAGAGGCTTGTAAATGATATGAATAGGATCCAACAGGAGAGCCTGCAAGCTTACATTATTTTGTCTGATTACATGTCCACACACTCCCACTACTTTGGATAGAAACAAACAATGCTCCGCAAATGAGTTGCGCAAGTAGGATAAATGACTCTAATTCACTGAGGAATAAATCTAATCTATTACACTCAATTTGGATGCGGAACTGAACTTCTGAAGGTCATTCACTTTGTGTGGATGGAGGACTGAGAAATCCTTGATTCCACGATATAGCAAAGATGAAGCCTATCTCAGATGTTATGCAATGTCCATGCAATCAAAAGCTTATGTTTACAAATCCAGTCACTTGTGGCACCTCTATTTCCTTCTCCATGTTAAATATGAATTACTTTATATTCATTCAAACATTCACACAAAAACAAAATCCTTTATCGCATCTCCTCATTTGTTGTGGACAATTTAATTTCATGACTCCCAATTTGCTAATTCCTTAATGAAAGAGGTTTTTTTTCCCCTTATTCATTTTGACAAAACACCTCATAATTAAACTTCTCCATAACCTTCCCTCATCCAGGGCGGCACGGTGGCACAGCGGTTGAGTAGCTGCCTTGCTGTGCCAGAGACCCGGATTCGATCCAGACTACGGGTGCTGTCTGTACGGAGTGTGCACATTCTCCAAGTGACCGCGTGGGTTTTCTCCGGGAGCTCCGGTTTCCTCCCACATTCCAAAGACGTGCAAGTTTGAAGGTTAATTGACTTTGGTAAAAATTGTAAATTGACCCTAGTATGCAGGATAATGCTAGTGTACGGGGATCGCTGGTCCGCGCATACACGATGGGCTGAAGGGCCTGTTTCTGCGCTGTTTCTCTAAACTAAACTAATCTAGTGCAATTAGTTCAAGTCTCCTGGAACTTTTGGTCATGTTTCCCTTTAGAAAAACTTTTGTGATGGTCAATAAGTATTTTATCTTAACAAATAGTAAAATAGTTGGCACTTGAGAATATTAACTAGACGTCTGAGACGGGAAATAAGGGGCATGGGAATTCTATGTGTACCAGGAGGTAAAACCCAATGTGGAATGGTTGGTCTAAACATCCTGTTTGCTATCTGTTGTCATTTTTATGTTGTTTCTGCCAGACAAAGGATAGCAAAGTTTACCAACATTTGTTCAAGTACATGGCATCATCCTGCACACCAGGGTCCTTGACAGCTAATGTAAATGTGTTCATTTCCTGCAATCAATAGTTACACAGTAAATTGCTTCTTTTGTTTGGAGTTGCTGTTGTGCTGTCAAGTACGTGGTTTCTTGTGCTTCTTGTGCTTGCAATTGATCCGTTCATGTCTTTCTTGATTATTTCTGTAAAGTTATCCCTACTTTTCCTACTCAGAATTATGTGTAAAAAAAAAGCAGCAGAGCCTGTAAATCTTAGATCAGCCTCACCAACCACCTTTGAAGTCACAGGTCAAGCATGTATTGCTGATGAGCAATGAACAAAGAAAATGGATGAGTATTTATTCACAATTTTATTGGATTTCAGTGTTATAACTTTACACTAAATGTTGTGCCATTTATACTTTATTTTTGCACTGTGGACAGCATGATTGTATTCATGTATAGCCTTTTCTTTGACTGGCTAGCACACGAACAAAACTGTACCTGGGTACATGTGACAATCATAAACTAAATTCAACTACAAAAATGGAGACAAAACTATTTGCAAGGAAATATTGGATTTCATAAGTTGTAGGAGCAGAACTAGGCCATTCGGCCCACCAAGTCTACTCATCCATCCTACCATGGCTGATCTATCTATCTACCCCTCTCAACATAATTCTCCTGCCTTCTCCCCATAACCCCTGACCCCGTACTAATCAAGAATCTATCAATCGCCACTTTAACAATATCCATTGACTTGGCCTCCACAGAATTCTGTGGCAATGAATTCCACAGATTCACCACCCACGGCCTGTGCAGAGTGAATGTGGAGTGGATGTTTCCACTAGAAGGAGAGTGCAGGACCAGAGACCATAAACTCAATATAAAAATATCAGAGGAATTTCCTTATTCAGAGGGTGGGGAATGTGTGGGATTTTGGGGGGGTCTCAATGAAACAGGTTACAAAGTCACAGGTAACTATTTATTTTCCATGAATCATTCCTGCATTAGAGCCCGGCACAGAAAATGAATCAGTCTGTGTTTTAACATCAGAAGATGTTTGTAGATATACTGTAGATACGCTGCAGAAGAATGAGTGTGCTTGTGCGTGGACCAGGGTTCACAATAAGTTTGTCGTTAGTTCTCAGAGATGCTAATATTCTTCCAATAAAGTTATGAACAAAAGCCAGAGAATTCTCATAGAAATTACATGGAATGTTTAGTACTGTCAGCTTCACATCCCTAGGTTAAGTTCCTGGGAATCTGAGAAGGGATTGGGTGGAGTGGGTCTGCATTCTCTCAATTTTAGAAAAACAAGAGGTGACCTCACCACAGTATGCAAGATTGATAAAGTAAATGATACTAGGCAATCCCCCAGCCAGAGAATCTAGCACCACAGTGGTTTCCCAGGGAGTTGCCAGCTTAAGGCTGAAACACCCACAGCACTGTAATTTCATTGGAATATTCCATCCCAGATGAATTTGGCTGTTTAGTTGGTAAGTGTATTCATCTACATGGAGCAACGTGGAACAGAACAATGTAGCACAAAAACTGGTCCACATTATCCATGTGAAACATGATGCCAGGTTAAACTGATCACTGACTACAGGCGAACTGTTTTCCTCCATTCCCAGCATATCCATGTGCCTATCTAAAAGTCTCTTAACTGCTAATATCATATCGGCCTTCAAGAGTGAGATTTGTATATTCATAGATAGTAAAGGATTCGAAGGATAGGGGGAAAGTGGTACTTTTTAATCAAAGTTTAGCCATAATTTAGTGGGAGAGCCTCAATTGTGATCTAAGTTGATCCTAATTGTGCTTCTTTTCCATGTGTTCTTATGCATTCACTGACGTTTGGTATTTTCAATAAATCTGACCACTGATTCATAGGCTAATTCATAGTCTAATATAATTCTAATATTTTTAGGAGGACAAATGCCAGTCGTGTTGAATAGTTATTACAAATGGAAAGACAGAAGACAACCTTGTTCTGAAGAAATCAGTATCAGAACCACTCTCTTATATTCATTAATGGCCTGAGCTAGAAAGACATGGTGCAATTTCAAAGTATGTAGATAATACAAACTATGCAAACTATGCAAAGTATGTAGATAACACAAAGGTCAGAAATGTAGAAAACACTGAGAAGGAGATTAATGGACTTGAAGAAGGAAAGGTTTTGTGTAAAGGTAGAAGCAGGCAGATTAAGTAGGATTTGATACATTCTGTTAGGATTAATAAGGAGGGTTATCAAAATTAAATACCCAGAGTGTTAAGAACAGAGTGTCTTTGGAAGTTATTACATACACCATTTAAGGCACTTGGATGAGATGAGGTGATTGTGAAGAAAGTAATAAGAGAGCCTTAATTTTATTTATTGAGGCAAAAGGTACAAAGGTACATGGACGGTCATTTATGACTTTGCAAAACAGCTGCTCTGTGACAGCTGGACAACTGTGTTCATCTCTGGATGCAACACGTTGCAATGTTAATATTTAACATAGAGCAATAGAATGGTACCCACAATGAATGTGATATATCCTTGGATCTCCCCACATTTTCCTACATATTAGGTAAGAAAAGACAAAAGCTAATTTGTAGGTCCACAGTTCAAGAATAGGTTCTTCCCAGTAACCATGAGGCTCTTGAACATTGCATACTACCACTTCAACACTGCAACACCACCTCAGCAACTATGATCTAAGATGAACTTTATTTTGGTTGCACTATGGACTTCGGTTTTGCATTATTATGTTCTGTTTACATACTATTGCCGATTATCAATTTATTGTATTATTTATTATTGCATATTCATTTGTATGCTTTGCATTAATGGGTCTGTATAGCTGTGGTAGAAATGTAATAGCTCTGTGGCCGATACATATATCAATTAAACACTCTGGACACTTGAGAGTTACAAATTAACATACAGTTCTGATCTTTGATAACTTCAATGAGAATCAAATGTAAAACTATGTACAACCAGAATCATACAATAGAAAGGTGGTCCAGGTTGATGGTTAGTCACAGCTGATGAATTACTCATGGTAGCATCTTCGTAGATAATCTTCCCTCCATTAGAACTGAGGGTGTTCGCTGATGGCTGCACTGTTTAAGTCAGTTCAATTGAAACTTTTCGGAATAGCAAGAGACAGCCTGAATCCAGAAAGGCCTGGGCAACATTTAAGTTTAAACAACACAAAACGTTCGCCTTGGGAAGCAATGATCTCCTCCAACAAGAGGATGTCCAATCATTATAGTCATGAAATCCACATCAAAATATATTTGGGAGTAGTACGGATAAAAAACCACACTGGACAAAATAAATTTGTCTGTGGTAACGGTCTGGCAGTCTGAAGAAGGGTATTGACCCAAAACGTCGCCCGTTCCTTCTCCTGAGATGCTGCCTCACTCACTGGGTTGCTCCAGCATTTTGTGTCTACTTTCAAAATAAATCTGTCGCTATTTGAAGAGGTCAGAAGCAATTCAGCAACAAGTTCACCTTTTGAATCTCAAAGTCCTTCTACAATTTTCAAAATATAAGTTTGAAATGTGGCATAACATTTTCCACTTGACTTTTTAAATTCTTATTATTTTTGTTAACTTTGTGCATGGCCGCTCTCCGTATTATCTCCTTAACAATACAATACAATTATTTATTGTCATTTGAATCTCAAATTAAGTTCAAATGAAATCTGGTTTCTGCAGTCATACAACTAGAAACACAAGACACAACACAACACTAGAAACCAAGACACACAACCAACACAATTTACACAAACATCCATCACAGTGAATCTCCTCCTCACTGTGATGGAAGACAAAGTGTTGTCCCTCCCCTGTGTTCCATTGTTCTCCCCATGTTAAGCACCTAAAACCCTTTGAGATATCTATGTTACTCCAATTCTGTCCTCTAGATCATCCCCAGTTAAATCCATGGCAGCCATGCATTCAGCATTCAGGTACCGAGGCCCCAAGCTGTGGATTTCCTTCCCTAAGACTCACCGACTCTTCCTGCCTGTAAAGCGCTCCTTAAAATCAACCTCTATGACTAAGGTTTTGATCATCGACTTGATATTTAATTTAGAGGACTGGTGCCAAATGTTGTTTGGCAATGCTCCTCTAAGTCTACGAGGGTCTGCTGTACAGATCAAAAGCTGTTCTTTTTGATATCACAACTCCAACAACATTAAAGGAGAATTGACAGAATCTCAGACAAAATCATGCTTTCTATTAGTGCCTTGTCCAATAGTTGTTCCATTTACCAATGGTGCTGTGGGGTGCAGAGTCTAACAGTCCAGTGAATGTACCGAGACCTCAATGCCAGGACCTCTCTGATCTTAATCAGCCTCAAAAAAGATTTCCAGCAATTTTCTCCAGGTTTTACTCCAAGGTCTAACTTCAAAGTGTCTTGCCATTCCTTCATCATCATTAAGCCAACATCCCGGAGCACTGTCTTAACACCACGACATAATCTTCACCACACTGACTGTAGTGGTCACAGACCACATCTCACCACCATCATCTATGGTGAAGTCCATAAATTAGTAATTATAAAATATCAATTCAAAGAGAATATCTAAGGTAACAACCTGTCCATGACAAGCGTTCTGAAATAAGACATTCCGAATCGCCTCAAGGCTGTTATTTCTCAGCATGAATACTGAGGCTGTTAAAGTTAAAGTTGAAATATAGTTGGAATTTGCCAACTAAATCAAGAAATCTTGGTTTTGGTTAACTTGCAAGTTGAATACAGTCAATAGGGTGAGGTATTGGTGCAAATAAGATCAACGTTTTTGTTCGTTGCTTGTGGCTGAGGGGACATTTAGGAATAAAGCACACTGGAGGGCCGACCAGCTAGGGATGACCGATTTCCTTCCTGATGGAAAATAGTGAATTAGATGGATTTTTACACACGTTTCCTGGTTCCATTACTTATACAAATCTTTTCTTCTGTCATTATTGAAGAAACTTTTCATTCCTGCTATTTATATTATTACTTCCCCTTTGTTGTGGTGGGATTTGAATTTGCAATATCCGTTTAAACATTATGCTCCAATTCTATACTATAATACTATTATGTCACCAACATGCTACACTCTTGAGAAATGTATTGCACCTATTAGTTTCCATGGGGCTCCATTCTTAATAATAAAAATAAGCCAAGATTCAGCATCAAGCTCTAGCCAGTCGTTCGGAGCAGCACAAATGTACAAACAAGGAACTGCAGATGCAACTGCACAAAAAGACACAACGTGAGTAACTCAGCAGGTCGGGCAGCGTCTCTGGAGAACACAGATGAAATTTTGGGTCGAGACGCTACTCAGCAGGAGCCTGGATTAAGTTCATGCTGGACACCATGAGAATAAAAGGTGATCATTTCCTTTCTTGGGACCCATTGTTAAACTGTGTTTGGGTGGGGGTTAATGGAGAGAGAGATATGTCTGCAGTTTATTGGTAAAAAGGTGCACCAGATACTTAAAAGGCGTTCTCTCCAGTTTATGGGTACAATTTATTGAAATGTTTTTGTCCAGAAATATTAACTCCGCTACTCTTTCCACAGACGCTGACTGACCCACTGAACATTTCCCACATTTTCTATTTTTATTTGGATACAAATTGGTTCTTGAAAAGTCACGATTAAAGATGTGGTGCGATGAGTATCGAGATTTTATAAAATCCTTATCTCTGGTGGACTTTGACAATTTGAGGAAACTACCGCCAGATTTTGGGGAGTAACTACCAACCTGCCCAATGGTTCACCTCCCTTTAAATTTCCATCAGATGCCCGATGATGTATTAACTCATGCTAACATTGATGTGATCAGCCTTCACCTGGAACACTGCACAGAGGTTTGTAAGCTGAGTCATACGCCAGTTATTCCGTCTCTACAACAGCACAGGGGGGGCAGTGAAACTAATCACTGGCGTGGGCATATGAGTCTAGAAAACATTTGCATTATGTTGGGTCTTTGTAACTTCAAAGTTACTCTTGAAAGGAGTCTTGTCCTCAAAGGAAATTGTCTTAAAGCCAAAGAATTATGCAGCACAGAATCAGGTTGATGATGCCCGATGAGTCTGTGCCAGCCATTGAGCAACCATTTACATGAATCCCATTTTGTTCCATCTATATTGCCATTAACTTCCTCCAGATTCTACCACTGATCCACACACTAGAGGAAATTAACTTTCCAAATGCGCATCTTGGAAATGGAAGGATGCCAGAGCACCCAAAGGAAACCTATGCAGTCAAAAGGAGATTTTTTTGATAGGAAATACAACAATTTTCACTATGTCTTGGTACACGTGACAATAATAAACCACAGTGACTGAACCTGAAGGTAGGATCAAACTCTGGTCACTGGAGTGGAGGGAGCAGCTCCTCTCCATGCACCACTGTACCGCCCTTCACATATGTGAAAGCAACAAGTTGTCCTACGGGTTTTGTTTCACTGTCGTCCTGCTTAGTTTCACTGTTTGTATCTACTCATTATCACCTTTTCCAGAGCCAACAATGGACAATTGTGAGCTCCATCTTTCCTTGATCTTTGCTTTTGATTAGTTCTTTTCATAACTTTCATTCATTTGTTCTTTGCACCTTTTCATACTTCCGAGTTCTTCTGACTCAGTCCAAAGAAGGGTCTCAACCCCAAATGCCACCTGTTCCTTTTTCTCCAGAGATGCTGCCTGTCCCTTATTCAGTAACACCGAGTTACTCCAGCATTTTGTCAATCTTCAGAGTCAAAAGGTCTTTGGGTTTGAAGAGAAGTTTCCTAAATGTGCCACGTAGCACTGCTTTATGTAGAATGTGTTCCTGTGGCTGAAATAGGTTGCTAGGTTGAGGTCAAAACATTTGACTCACTGAAGAAACAACTAGATGCTGTAATGTTGCAACTGTGAGGATAATATACCCAAAGGAAGATTTCAAAGGGCCTTCTTTGTCCAATCCTAGCTTCTGGGAATATCTGCATCTTATAGTTGGCCTTGGTAGTGCTCCATAAGTGACGTAAAGCAATGACTAACAGCTGCTCTTCATTGGTATTTTGATGATCAACACAATTATTACATTCCTGAAGTCAGTATTTTTGTCATTAAAAGCAGTTTCCTACTGTAGTCTATCACTACAGTTGCATGACATTAACATTATACTGTTGCTTCCATCAACCTTTGCAAATGGTGGCACAGTGGCACAGCTGATGGAGCTGCTGCTGGGCCGTGCCGGAGACCTGGGTTTGATCCTTACCTCGAATGCTGTCTGCGTGGAATTTGCATGTTCCCCATGTGACTGCGTAGATTTCCCACGGGTGCTCCATGTTCCTCCAACATCCCAAAACGTGCGGGTTTGTTGGTTAAATGGTCTCCATAATTTGTCATGAGTGTGTATGGAGTGGATGCTCCATAAGTGGGATAAAATATAACTATTGTGAACAGGTGATGGGTGGTCGGCATGAACTGGGTCGATCGAAGGGTCTGTTTCCATGCAGTATCTTTCAAAGTCCCATTCACTTGGTGACAAACTGGAATCCAAATAATTGGATCTTGTGTTCTAACAAACAATCTTCTCAGTGTTGAGTTGACAAGATCCAATAACCAGATTGGCATGATCACCACAGCACATGGCAGCTGATGTACAAAATAGCCACAGGCCAATAAATCAGATTTTTGTTGATCACATTGTTTGCATGTTTTCAGTTTTGTCCAAGCTCTCTGCTGTGTGTTCTTTCGTCTGGAGTGGGTTGGTTCCTCCTCCAGACATTCTCCATGGATGTTGTCAGTGCTGTTCCTTGTTTGACCTGACAGCTGGCATGTTAGAGTGGCGAGGGTATGGATTCAACACGACCAATCTTCCTCTTTCCTGACATGACCTTGGCAAAGATTGGCAACTCTGAGCCTCGCAAACTGTAAACACTGGAATCTCCCGACTGAGCACACAAGTTCAAAATTAATCGAACAAATAAAATCAGAACATTAACCCATCGCTTCCCCCGTTTCTTGCATGGTTTCAGAATTACTGTCACCTAGTCTAGAGATTTAAATTACATTCAGAGCACTTATATGATGTATACGCACATCATATGCATATCTGAAGAAGGGTTTCGGCCCGAAACGTTGCCTATTTCCTTCACTCCATAGATGCTGCCTCACCCGCTGAGTTTCTCCAGCATTTTTGTCTACATGCATATCTACGCCTGGACAAATGTTATAAAGTCCAACGTGCTTAAAAGTTCTGGCTCAAATGATAAGCTAAGATTTCTTAACGTGACGGACTGTGTTAGTTATTTGATGACTGTAGAATTGAAACTGGTTTTCGGACGAGCTGTAACCGCGACACACGCATTCATTCCTCCTCGTTAAACCACTTGGGTAACAATTGCACTGCGGTCCGGAGCAAATGCGACTCGTTAAAGTTTCCCGCTTGCGCAGAAGCAGCCTCGCTGTTAAATAAAACCCCTCAACACTTACAGACTGAAGAGGGCTGTAAAAGAAAGGCGCATTGTCACTTAAAAAAAAACTACTTCCAAAACATGTTTGTAAACATATTACTCCAGGTCTGTTTCCACCTCCTGAAATGAAGGCAATGTTTATATCTCGAGTGCCGCGGTAAAACCCTGACGCTGGAACAAGACCCGGGACGGCGTGGTAAAGCATCGCAGAGTAAACAGGGAACCTTGTTTCCCAAGTTCTTTTACTAACCCCACGATTTAAATGACTGTCGAGACTCGCAGTCACTTATCGCCGCCACTGACTCACTAGCAGTGGGGATGGGAACACGCTGTAAGTAATCACTGTGTCAGAGCATTGGCAATTGTGTTCTGGAGACTCGGTCAACACAACCCAGTCCTCGCTAAAGTTTCAACACAATGTTGACATTCAGAACAATTAAACAACCTACGCTTCAGAACTGATTCACCCGTAATCTACACATTCGCCATTCCTTTATCTTCAGTGGGAAGTCCAACTTTTGACCATTCCAGTCGGTTTACACGTAGAGTTTGAGAATTGGTCCCACTGATCTATTTAATCTTGAACGTTTCTCCGGGACCTTACAGCGATATCGCCACGGGAGAGGGGGGTGGGCTGCAGTCTGATGCTGTCCTGACCTCAGTGATATAACGGAGCGAGGGACTGCTTCCTTGGGCACGATCTACGATTGACCGACTTCACTGTACGAAATGAGGCTGACGGGCTCGGAGGAGCCACATTACAATTGCACCTTAAACCTCTCCCTGGTCAGTTGCAGGTTAGTTTCGCTGGACAGTCCCCAGCCGAAGCTGAGCACGGCGCTGGTGGGGAATCGACGAAGACAAGAGACTCAATGTAACCGGGCGATGTTTGGGGAAATGATGACAATGTCCCACAACCACTCACTTACCTTTGCTCCTATCCATGTGTGAGGTGGGCAGGCTGCCAGACTCCCTTTCAAATGCCGCGGCCGTGTATCAATCCCAGTTAATAGGAAGGCGCATCGGATTGTAACGTCGCCGATCCCGATCCCCGTCCCCGGCAGTCCCTCTCTCTCAACCGGACTTGTACCAAGTGCACAAGTTGTGACTGCTCTGCTCCGCTCTGCTCAGCCCCGCCCGGTGACGCTGTTCCCCTGGCTCCCAGCTGGGGAGATAAGCCTGAAATCGCACACAGAGCGAAACTAATCCAGCGAGCTTGCAACAGGGGTCCCAGCAGCCGGCACCGTCCGCCCGCCCGCCCGCCCAGCTAATGGATCACCCTCCAACACGTTGGTGGCCAGAGCAGGGAGGATTTTTCATTTCCGGCTCGGCTTATATAATTGGAAAAGTGAGCATCGAATAAATAATACGTTAAACGAGACACAATGACGACAACGTCCAACCGTCCAGCGTTCGTGGGAGAGAGGGATTTCTTTGATTTACACAAGTGAATTTCCGAACACCCTACCAATGTGCCTTTCCCCAAATGTGACATTCCCAGCATTAACAGAGGGAAATGTCACAATTTCCCACGTGTTCTTGCATTGCACAAAGAATATTGACTCGAATGCTTTGTCCCTCGCACTTGTTATTGAAGTAAATTGAGACTCCAGTAAATTCGGACACTGACTGGTTCTCTGCTGATAGCCCCCAGCGCGGGAATCTTGGCAAATTCCCCAACCATTGCATTATGGAGGAAGTGCAGCACAGTCAGGGGTGCTACATTGTGGCTGGGGCGTGATGAAATGTCTTGCCTTCCATCACAGGCGGCACCAAGGACAGAGAGATGACCTGATCGATACTAGACTTTAGTATAGTCTATCTTTATATTTTGTTCCTGGGCGTGCACATCTCTGAAGATCTTTCCTGGTCCGAGAACACTGATGCAATTATTAAGAAAGCACATCAGCGCCTCTACTTCCGGAGAAGATTACGGAGAGTCAGTTTGTCAAGGAGGACTCTCCCTAACTTCTACAGGTGCACAGTCAAGAGCATGCTGACTGGTTGCATCGTGGCTTGGTTCGGCAACTTGAGCCCCCATGAGAGGAAAAGACTACAAAAAGTAGTAAACACTGCCCAGTCCATCATCGGCTCTGACCTCCCTTCCATCGAGGGGATTTATCGCAGTCGCCGCCTCAAAAAGGCTGGCAGCATCATAAAGGATCCTGGCCTTCAGGGGCCTGAAGACTGCAATGACCAGGTTCAGGAATAGCTACTTCCCCACAGCCATCAGGCTATTAAACTTGCCTCGGAGAAAACTCTGAACATTAATAGCCCATTATCTGTTTATTTGCACTTTATCAGTTTATTATTCATGTGTGTATATATTTATATAAAGGTATATGGACACACTGATCTGTTTTGTAGTCAATGCCTACTATGTTCTGGTATGCTAAAGCAAAGCAAGAATTTCATTGTCCTATCAGGGACACATGACAATAAACACTCTTGAATCTCTTGAATCTTGAATCTTTAGTCTGAAGAAGGGTCTCGACCCAAAAGGTCACCTATTCCTTCGCTCCATAGATGCTGCCTCACACGCTGAGTTTCTCCAACAATTTTGTCTACCTTCAATTTTTCCAGCATCTGCAGTTCTTTCTTGAACACCTGATCTATACTTGTACCGCTAGTGGCACAGCTAGTAGAGCTGCTGCCTCACGGTGCCAGAGACTGACCTCCGATAAAGTGCTGGAACAACTCAGCGGGTCAGGCAGCATCTCTGGAGAAAAAAGGATGTCTGACGTTTCGGGTCGGGTCACTTCTTCAGACCGAAAGTAAGAGGGGGTAGGGGTCCTGGAGTTAGCGAAAGACCTACAAACCTGACCTTGTGGAGTGTGCACGTTCTCTGGTTTCTTCCTACATCTCAAAGACGTGCGGCTTTGTAGGTTAATTGGCCTCTGAGAAAGTGGGATAACATGGAACTAGTGCGAATGGGTGAGTGATGGTTGACTGGACTCGGTGGGCTGAAGGGCCCGTTTCCAGTTGACTCACGGCTATTCCTTGAAATTCCATTTCAAGCAGGGTGCAAGGGCACCAAATTCAAGTGCAGTTTCATACCATTCAAGCAGGGTAGTAAAGATAGTGAGTCGTGACCTCTGCCTCCTCCATCTTGCAGAGACTGAGCCACGCCCACACTTCTGGGTTTTATAGTCCCTCCCCCCTCCTATCAGAAGGGGCGTGGCATTCATGGATGAGTGATGGTTGACTGGACTTGGTGGGTCAAAGGACCCGTTTCCATTGCCGAATCTCTCAACGAAACTAACACCATTAACGTTGGTTACCTAGTAAATTATATTGTTCTTTGTTCTTCGTGAATGCATTCATCTTTCCTGATATTACAACTGGTTCTTGGTAGAAACATAGAACTGCAAATGCTGCTTTAGAAAAAAAAGACACAAGGTGATGGAGTAACTCATTGGGTCAGGCAGCATCTCTGGAGTACATGGAGAGATGACTCCAGTTTGAGAACTTTTTTGATCTTGTTGGGGTGGTGGGGAGGATAGTTGGAAAGGAGAAGGTTCTGGACAAAGCCTCCTTGCCTGTATCTACCATTCATTAGCCAGGCTTTGTCCTGCCCCTCCTCAGCTTACTGATCATTTTGAAGAAACCCAACCCAAAACGTCAACTATCCATGTTCTCCAGAGAAGCTGCCTGACCCGATGTTATTCCAGCTCTTTGTGCACTTTTTTCAAATGTTCTTCATTGGTTCTGGAGCCAAAGTGCTCTGATCTGGTGAAAGGCACTATATAAATGCAATTCTTTTTGATCAAATCATCAAATTCACCTTGATGGAACATGAGATTCTTGCATTATAAGCACCCTTTATGTAGGTATGTTACAAAACGTACCTTTAGCGGTGCTGCAGTTCTGTCACTGGCCGTGTGCGTGACTTTAGCGCCTTTAAGGGGGGGGGATTAAAATACGGTTTTCTCCTTGCCATCCGGAGCTTTGTTTTGTCGGAGTGCGATCGCTTTCTGGAGATGCGTTCCGACTGCCGGTAAGTCAGTTTTTTAAAAAATAAATAGCCTGACTACTTCATCACTGCAGTAAAATTAAAATTAGCTCCTAATGCCGTGAACGCCGACAACGGGGACCGATTTTACGTAGGGGACAGGTAAGTGAAAGCTGTTTATTTTTACATATAAACTTGCTTTTTTAGGGGACTTTAATCAATATTTCATGTTGCAAAACGGTGATTTAGTTCCCATACGAACCGGCAGGTTTTTGCTGCCGATATTGGGTTTAAATTCACCGCATCCGCAACGTTCCAATACATCGCGTTCCAGAAAATCCCACTCGCAAGCTGTTTAAAATGGCCATTAATTTACAGGCATTAAACACTGAATTCCTTCAATTTGGCCTATAAATTAATGACAATTAGATTTAAAAGTCATGATAAATTGTGAATTATTGTGTGATAATTATTGTGTAATAATTGGACACTTAGGTTTTAAATTTTTTTTTTTTTTTTCTTAAGAAATGGATAGATGTTTAGATCTAGTAATTGAGTTTTGTAATTGGCTACAATTGGGTAACTAACTAATTATATGCTTTCATTTCAGGTCATCCAAGTAAGATTGTTTCATATTTGTTTCAGAATACTTCAATCTATAATAACTGAAAATTTCTTTCAGTTCTCTTAATTTTTAGGGAAGTTATGGGCTTTTGACTGTCCTCGATCACAACTTTTGTGTTAAGTCAATAGAAAAGCAATAGGAATCAAGTTGCTAATTTCCGAGTATGAAAATGGCCCTAACTTTTTTAATACTGAAGATATGAAAGTGAATTAGGTGTCAAATTAAACTTATTTTTATGCTTTATCTGATGGGATAAATTGCAGACTTGATTTTTTAAATCTCAAAATTTTGTAACATTGCTACCTTATGGGCAACTATTTGCATACCTTGGGTGTGCAAGCAAAGAATTTCACTGTGACTTGTCACATGTGACAATAAAGTATTCAATTCAATTGAAATTCAATCTTACTAGTTTGCAGAAAGTCAAATTAATAAAATAGAACCAAACGTTGTGAAAGTGTATAAATTTGAAGTGTTAACATCTCTAACATCTCCACAGCCAGGCATAAAAACAGCTTTTTTTCCATGAGTAATAGCTCTACTCAATAACCAAAAGTCAGTAGCCTCCTTTTGCTCTGGTATTTTATTTCATCCACATGTTTAAACTATAATGTTTTATTATTAATCTTTACGTGTCATTCTTAATTGTTACTGCATGTCATGTTGTTACTTGCAAGCAGAGCACCAAGGCAAATTCTTTGTATGTGTACATACTTGGCCAATAAACTTATTCATTCATTCATTCATAAGTGTTGGTTGGCCTCCTGAGTATCTCTTGTAATTTCTGCCTTGATTTCATTTTTCCCACAATATGATGTTCTAAGTTCTATATAGTTGGGGTATTTTTAAGTAATCCTAATATTGTTTATACCATTCTTATACATCAACAATGTATATAATATTCTTGAGTCTGTTGTTTTCCTTGAAAACGATTTAGTGACAACTAGAATGGTTTCTATCTATTGGTAGAAAATGTATGTCTCAACGTCCTCACATGCTATTAAAGTTGTGTCTGTGAGTTTTCAAATGATTTTGTTGGCAAGTGTAAAGGGCCTGTCCCACTTGGGAGTCATTTGCGCGTCATTTACGTGACATCATTTATGCGTCACAACGCATGACGCACGCGTCGTGACACATGCGTCATGCGCAGCGCCCCAGGACTTTGGGATGTACAAAATCTTTGTGCATCTGCGTGATGCACAAATGATGCCCGAGTGGGACAGGCCCTTTAGATGTTTGATGTCACACCTGGCATAGGGAAATGTAATTGATTACGCTTCAATAAGCTGGGGGAAAGAAAGTGTTGAAATCAGTGAAAGATTGTGGCTTTCTGGTGAGCCGTTCTAAAAAAAAGATGCAAAAGGTGTGTGTGTATTGTCCCTTGTATTAAAAATAACCTACTTACACTCATTGCCTGGCAAGAAATGTGATTATAGACACAAAATGTTGGAGTTACTCAGTGTGTCCTGAGCAGCATCTCTGCAACCTCTCATTCTGCAGAATGGTCTCAACCCGAATCATCACCTGTTCCTTTTTTCCAGAGATGTTGGTTGACCTGCTGAGTTACTCCAGCATTTGTGTCTATCTTCAGTGTATACTAGCATCTGCAGTTCCTTCCGACACAAGAGATGTGATTATATTCAACACACGCAATTTCTGCATTGTGACACAGGTCAGACACTGGTGTGTATGCACCAAGGTCAAGATGCAACCCACATAACTCTTCCATTCAAAGCGTATAGGCCAGTGACACATCAGCGCCAGCCACTCTGTCTACCCAGATCACAACCAACAATCACTTGATTCCATTGAACAAATGCTCTGCAGTATTTCTGTTGAGAGTACAAAAGCAAGCTGGAAGTCAATACAAGACACCATTTATCTTGAGGTAAAAAAGAGAGCAGATGCTGCTGGAATCCATAGCAAAATACTAAGGAGAGCAGCTCCTCTACTACTTCTCTTGAGACAATTTTACTTAACATAGAACAGTACAGCACAGGAACAGGCCCTTCGGCCCACAATGTTTGCAACAAACATGATGCCGTTAAATTTATCTCATCTGCCTGCACATGGTCCATATCCCTCTATTCCTTGCACTTCCATGTGCCTATCTGAAAGCCTCTTAAACATCACTATTGTCTCTGCCTCCCACACCACCACTGGTAATGTGTTCCAGGCCCCCACCACTCTGTGTAAAAATCCTGCCCCACACATCTCCACTAAACTTACCCCCTCTCACCTTAAAGCTGTGCTCTCTAATGTTGGACATTTCCAATCATAAGATCATAACGTCATAAGTGATAGGAGTAGAATTAGGTCATTTGGCCCATTAAGTCTACTCCGCCATTCAATCATGGCTGATCTATATCTCCCTCCTAACCCCATTCTCCTGCCTTCTCCCCATAATATCTGATACCTGTACTGGGGAAAAAGGTTCCGACTGTCTACTCCAGCTATGCTTCTCATAATTTTATATACTTCTATAATCTCCCTTCAACATCCGACATTCCAGATGAAAGAATCCAAGTTTATCCGGCCTCATCTTGCAGATGAAACCGTCTAATCATGCAGTATTCTGGTGAACCTCTGCACCCTCTTCACATCCTTCCAGTAATGGGGTGACCAGAACTGCATGCAATACCCTAAATGTGGCTTAATCAAAGTTTTATAGAGCTGCGTCATGATTTCCTGACTTATGCTCAATGCCTCTAGCAATGAAGACAAGCTGTCACCTTCAATGAGTTATGAACTTGAACTCCAAGATCCCTCTGCACACAATGCTGTTTGGGGTCTTGCCATCAACTGTATAGTCTCATTTTATATGCATATAATTATATGATTTCCCCTTACATTCAACTTCCTAAAGTGCAACACTTCACACATGCTCGGATTAAATGCCATCTGCCATTTCTCAACCTATTTCTGTATTCCTCCCTGTCTACAACTCCTCTAATTTTGGTGTTGTCAGCAAACCTACTCACCAACCCATCTCCATTTATGCCCAAGTCATATATATATATATATATATATATATATTCAGAATCCATACAACGAAGTCAGCGTGAATCCCGAAGTCAGCATGAATCTTAATCTTCTTGATCAGCCTACCATGAGGGACCTTATCAAAAGCCGCTAAAATCCATGTATACAACATCCACTGTCTTACCTTCATCAATCTCCTTCAAGTTCCAACCTGATCAACCAGCCTGAACCTGATGCATAACACTCCCCCCTCTCGCCCCAACAATCTAGTTGCCCCTAGTCAGGAAAAAGGTGGAGCGCTTCCCATTCCAAAGGAACTACCCCTCAACAGTGTAAGTTGTAAATGTGCATCAGCCTTGGTTTTGTGTCTGTTCTGGATCTGGACATTATTATTAATTGAGAAAGACTAATGTTAGTTTTAAGAACTTTCCAGGAAGCAAAATGTTCAAATGGGGACATGTTAGCTGGCAATAATTAACTCTTCAGTATTGACCTATGCAAATATTTCACTTAGGTTCTGACTTTTGCGACTGGAACCATGTAACACATTGTCAAACATGCGTCAATATTCCTGCACTCGTGATTTCATTTGCAGATTAATGACAATTTATTTCTTCATTTCCTGCTGGTTGTACAACAAACACTTCATAATTTTGGACCATGACACGTCCCCTATACAGAACAGTTTGTGTAGAGAAATACATTTGATCCCAAGTTCATCAGGCTGTGGTTTGCACAGAATATTGTTGGCGGTGGATCTGCTTGCCAGATACTTCCTAAACGGTCTGAGTCTACACATCTAGATGCCTCCCTTGCAGCAGTTGCATTGGAGACGTAACCATCATCCATCATCTTCCGCAATCTGTATTGGCCATATAGAGGTGAGAAGAGGGGCAGCATGGTGGTGCAGCGGTAGAGTTGCTGCCTTGCAGCAGTAGACACCAGGGATCAATACTGACGATGGGTGCCATCTGTGCAGAGTTTGTACGTTCTCCCCGTGACTCTGTGGATTTTCCCCGGATGCTCTGGATTCCTCCCACACCCCAAAGACGTACAGGTTTGTAGATTAATTTACCAGTAAAGAATGTAAATTGTCTTCAGTGTGTCAGATAGTGCTAGTGTACAGGAATTGCTGGTCGGCGTGGACTCGGTGGAACGAAGGGCCTGTTTCCGCGCTGTATCTCTAAACTAATCTAAATTAAGATGCAGTGGTATTTGCTGAATTTCATCCCAAACAAATGTATAAAGTGGGACTACGTTCTCTAGAAACTGTTCCAAGGAAGCATACTGAGAGACACATTATTTTCTACCAGAAGATTATCAATCCAGTGCAAGACATAATTTGGTCTTCCTGAACTGAGCTGGTCCTCAAATGGAAGGAAGTGTCAACGATCAAATATTACTGATTGGCACATTCCAGTACTACATGCTGAGGGACAAATTGGAGCATGGTGCAGTTGCCAGAGAGCATCTGTGGAGAAAGCCTTCTTCCCATTGTATTTGTTCGTAAGATGACCCTTGGGTAAGATGATGACTTCATCCACTCTAGTTTTATGGGTTTGAGATGGTTTAAGTGTACACTGTGGCATCTGCACACTTGCACTGATGGAACATGAAATGTTTGATGAGGCTGGAGGGTAATATGGGGTGGAGGTGCTATTCTTTAGTTTAGTTTATGAGCTTAGTTTACTATTATCATGTGTACCTGCCGAGGTAGAGATAAAAGCTTTTTGTTGCATGCTATCCAGTCAAAGAAAAGACTGTACTTGATTACAATCAAGCTGTCTACAGTGCACAGATACAGGATAAATGGTATAATATTTTGTGCAAGATAAAGTCCAATATAATCCAATTAAAGATAGTTCATACTTCTCCAATGAGGTCAAGACCACACGCCAGCTGGTGAGAGGATGGTTCAGTTGCCTGATAACAGCTGGGAAGAAACTGTACCTGAGGTACCTCCCAATCCGGAGGTGTTCATTTTCACCTCCTGTACCTTTTGCCTGAAGTGAGAGAGAAGAGGGAGTGACTGGAGCGATTGGTCTTTGATTATGCTGGTGGCTTTGTCGATGCAGCTGAAACGTAGATGGAGTCAGAAATGTGGCTGCCTGGCCTTATATTTAAATAATATATATATGATGTAAAACACAACCATTCAGATACTGTGAACCTTGCTTGTAACCATGAATTGGGGAGAAATTATGCAGGACAGCACCTTGAATAACTTAACTACCCATACTCTGACCATAATTGCAGCGATCAGTAGTCCGTTTTTCCGGTGCTTCCTTGAAATATTGTTCTCTGGAAAGGCCTGGATAGAGTTGGTGTGGAGTGAATGCTTCCATTGGTGGGAAAATCTAGGGCCATAGCCTCAGGATACAAGGCTGTACCTTTAGAAAGGAGATGCCGAGGAATTACTTTAGTCAGGGAGTGGTGAATCTGCGGAATTCATTGCCAAGCCAATGGATATTTTTAAGGTGGAGTTTGACATTCTTGATTAGTAAGGATTCAGGGATTATGAGGAGAAGGCAGAAGAATGGGGTTGAGAGGAAAAGATACATCAGCCAATGATTGAATAGCAGAGTAGATTTGATGGGCCGAATGGCCTACTTTTTCTCCTTTAATTCATGAATTCTCATGATTGTAGTAACCTGGTCAGATGGTTCTTGTTCTCAGTATTGAAGATCTGTCATCAGGTCTGTAGAAGTATCTTGGGACCGACCATTCTTCAGTGTGGGTTCTGTGCCTGAGATGCTCGGGGCAGATCTACAGCTCGGAGCTCCACCTGGTGGTGGAGATTAGACGGGAAGCAGCGTGACTCATACAATCCACCCACACAACAGGTGGACAGCTCTTGGACCTTTGGACAGCACCGCAACAAGTAAAGACTTTGTGTACTTCCAATGGCTGATGCAAAGATCAATTCATGCACCGGGTGCATCTTTGCTTTAACAGCTGTGCAGCCACCAGGGGCTGCTGTAAAAACACGTCCCATCCTGTGGCTGGTTGAATTGGAAGAATTTTCATCGCATGTATCCCCACAAACACAAACCAGGACACCTGGCACATTTAAAAAAAAAATTGCAAATTTGTAGCAGCTTTCACAGTCGCAGGATCTTCTAAAATAAGTTACAGCCAATGGAACAACTTAAAAGAGGATATGTGTAGGAAGGAACTGCAGATGCTGCTTTACACTGAAGATTGGGGGGGTTGCACGTAAGGTTATCGGGTCTAAGGATGTGACGCACAGAGCAGCTCAATCCTTCTGGAGGACATGGCAGCTTCCGGAATACACTGTTAACACATGAAAAACATACTTTCTTACCTATTAAAAGTCGCCAAAATGGTAATTTTTTGCGCCGTAAATAATTGTGGAGGGTGACTGAGCACTCTGAACCAAATGCTCGAGTATCTTTGCTCTGAACCCGAGCACCAAGGTGTAAGCGGTCAAAGGAGCGCATCCCTCGGGACAGCCCCCACTCTCCCCCCGGGGTCAGCGCTGTCCGGCCACGGGCTCCCTCCGCCATCCTCCCCCTGTGCTGCCGCACTGTGACAGGCTGTGGGTCGGCAGTGCCCACACACGGGGCCGGGTGGAGCGGGGCCGGGGCTCCGGGCAGCGGTACACGGGGACAAAAACCCGGCAACGTCCCCATCAGCTGCAGCAGAGTTGGGGACAGTCTGGTCCCTCTGCCCACCCAGAGTCACTGGCCGTGCTGCACCAGAACCCCGACCTCCTCACCCATCCCCGGCTGTGGGGACAGATGGCCCGGGGTCCGCGAGTGTGGAACCAGTCAGTGTGGAGCCCAGATGCTGGGACAGAAGAAGGGCCCGCTGTACTGGCAGCCATAGTAAGTGCTTACCTGACGTTCACCGCATGCACTCCAGAAGGCGTTGCGTGGCAACAGTACGGGTCACGGGTCATGACCTTGGCTGCCGTGCAACTTCCCTATTGGCACAAAGTGCTGGAGTAACTCAGCGGGTCAGGCAGCATCTCTAGAGAAAAGGAATTGGCAACGTTTCAGGTTGAGACCCTTCGTCAAACTGACGACCCTCCTGACTCCACCTGAAGACGGGAAACGACCCGAAACGTCACCTATTCAAGTTCTCGAGTGATGCTTCCTGACACGCTTGGTTACTTCAGCATTTTGTGTCCACATTTAAAGTATAGCCAGTGTCCTGGTGTAGTAAATACAGTAATCGATTTACACACAACTACGTCAAAAAATGATGACCTAGATATCTATATTGGAAATGTTCGGTGAGAAGTAAAGTGATGTGCAGAAATCTACTATCCTGCCTCTTTTAAATGTATGTAGTTTTATACATATTATTATTTCAGCCTCTCACTAATGAATTTGGCAGCATTTTGAATGCAACAATGAATGCATTAAATACCTTCTCTGACTGCAGTATTAACTGGATTAATGGTATCCCCAGGTAAGTCATTTTAGTTGAAGTTTGAAATAACATAGAGACTAATGGGATGCTGTCCTTTGCCTCTACACGTTTGGGATGTGGGGAATGAGGGGTTGATGTTCCAAGGTGCATAGCCCCTTGATCAGTCCCCATCTGAACAATATATTCCATTTTGGCCTGAACATCTCTCTAAAATTGATTAACCTTGGAGAAGGTGTAGGTGTCTTGGAACTGACCGTTACTGCAGTTTAACGAACCATGTTGAATCAACGTGTAACTTGGCAGCATAGTGGCGCAGTGGTAGAGTTGCTGCTTTACAGCGCCAGAGAACTGGGTTCGATCCTAACCTCAGGTCCTGTCTGGACAGAGTTTGTCTGTTCACCGTGTTTTCTCTGGTTTCCACTCCATAGTCCAAGAAGGTACAGGTTGGTAAGTTAATTGGCTTCTGTTAATTGTCCCTAGTGTCTGGGATAGAACTAGTGTATATGTGATCACTGGTCAGCGCAGACTTGGGCCTGTTTCTGCGCTGCATCTCCAGAGTCTAAAAGTCAAAACGTCACCCATTCTTTCTCTCCTGAGATGCTGCATGTCTCGTTGAGTTACTCCAGCTTTTTGTGTCTATCTGCAGTTAAAACCAGCATCTGCAGTATCTTCCTACCAGAGATTTAGTGGATTGGATAAAAGTCAACGTTTTTTAAACTATGAGTATAAAGCAGAAATCATATCAAAATTAATGTTACCACAGTATGGTAACCACAGGATTATGTAGGACATACAGCACAGTGACATGCGGTGAGGTCAATGGCTAGGGAGGCACTGGCTAGTATCAGTTGCCCGGCCTTCCCTGTATTGATCACCGCCTCTCCCCGAGGGGAGAGAGGGGTGGAGCCACGGCTGGAAGGGAGGAATCGAGAAGAGAAGGGAAGGAGAGAGTGAGAGAGAGAGAGAGGAGGGAGAGGAGAGAGTAGGGAGGGAGAGAGAAAGAGATAGAAGGGAAGGGAGAGAGAGAATGGGGAGAGAGAGAGAAGGGAGGGGGAGAGAGAGAGAGAGAGAGAGAGGGAGAGGGAGGGAGAGAGAGAGAGAGAAGAGAGAGAGAGAGAGAGAGAGAGGGGAGAGAGAGAAGGAAGAGAGAGAGAGAGAGAGAGAGAGAGAGAATGGAGAGAGAGAGAGAAGGGAGAGAGAGAGAGAAGGGAGAGAGAGAGAGGAGAGAGAGAGAAGGGAGAAAGAGAGAGGAGAAAGAGAGAGTGAGAAGGGAGAGAGAGAAGGGAGAGAGAGAGAAAGTTGAAAAAGGAAGACAGGATTCTGGTAACCCGGAGAAAATAGAATATGCGGCCACTGTTTGACAGATGAGGTTGAAACAGAGGTGCACTTCCTCGTAAAATGCAAAAAAATTGAAAAAAAAAGAAAAATTACTTTGACAAACTAAGTCTGGCAACCCGATTTTAAAGAATAGATGATATGTCAAAACTAAGAAGAATCCTTGGTGAAGGAAATACTTCACATCTTGGTGCACAATACGTAACAGCATGCCATAACCCGAGAGACGGTGAATGACCATTATGCACATATGCACGCACACACTAATTGACATTAACTGACACTAAGAAATTAATATTGAATTGCTAAACTTGCTTTTCTGTTGTACTGCTTACAGCTGCAAGAACGTGTAGCAATTAATAAAGGGCTATAGGCCTATTGCAAGTTTATGTACAGGGACATATCTATCCATCCACTGTATACTTGTATTTATACTTATGCATTTTAAATATGTATGTCATGTTTTATACTTTGGCAATATAACGATGTATTTTATCTGGCCAATAAAGTTTTTAAATTGAATTGAATTGAAATTGAGTGAGAGAGGAGAGAGGAGAGAGAGAAGGGAGAGAAGGGAGAGAGAAAGGGGGAGAGAGAGAAAGAGAAGAGAGCGAGAGAGAGGAGAGAGAAGGGAGAGAGGGAAGGAAAAGAGTGAGAAGGGAGAAAGAGAGAGGAGAGAGGGAGAATGGAGAGAGAAGGGAGAGAGAGAGGAGAGAGAGGAGAGAGAGAAGGGGAGAGAGAGAGAGAGGGGGGAGAGAACGAAGGGAGAGAGAGAGAATGAAGGGAGAGAGAGAGAAGGGAGAGAGAGAGAAGGGAGAGAGAGAGAGAGGAGAGAGGGAGAATGGAGAGAGGAGAGAGAGAAGGGAGAGAGAGGAGAGAGAAGGGAGGGAGAAGGGAGAGAGGGGAGGGAGAGAGAGAGAAGGGAAAGAGAAGGGAGAGAGGGAGGAGAGAGAAAAAGAGGGAGAGAGGAGAGAGAGAAGAGAGAGAGGGGGGAGAGAGAGAAGGGAGAGAGAAGGGGAGAGAGAGAGAAGGGAGAGAAGAGAGGGAGGGGGAGAGAGAGGGGGGGGGGAGAGGGGGGGAGAGAGAGAGAGAAAGAGAATGGAGAGAGAGAAGGGAGATAGAGAGAGCAGGGAGAGAGAGAGGGAGTGAAGGGAAAGAGAGAGTGAAGGGAGAGAGAGAGAGAGTGAGAGAACGAAGGGAGAGAGAGAGAGAAGGGAGAGAGAGAAAGAATGGAGAGAGAGAAGAGAGAGAGAAAGAATGGAGAGAGAGAAGAGAGAGAGAAAGGGAGAAAGAGAGGGCGAAGAGAGAGAGGAGAGAAGGGAGAGAGAGAGAGAGAGAATGGGGAGAGAGAGAGAAGGGAGAGGGAGAATGGGGAGAGAGGGAGGAGAGAGAGAGAATGGGGAGAGAGAGAGAGAAGGGAGAGAGAGAGAGAGGGCAGAGAGAGAGGGCAGAAGTACAAAAATTGATGACTTTATTATTGTGATAAGTATAGATCTATTTAAAAACAATCAAATAACTTTCTAATGTACCGACAAAGTCTACCTTTCCAAGTGGCATATCTTGTTCCGCTCCATGATCTTTGGTCAACGCCGCCGCTGCTGAACCTAGCTAACGTGGAGGGAGAGGGAGTTGGCGTCAACTACATGGGCTGAGCCTACGTAATTGACGTTCGCTCTTCCTCCACTGGGCTCAAGACACGGCCCTTGTGAGGCAGATGTGATCGCTGCCTCCCATGGAGCTTTTTCAATGCAGTTTTATGTGAGACCAGCAAGCACAAATTTAATATATTTATATGTGAAATACGTTACCTGGACTATGGAAGGCAAGGACATGCAATGAAGGGATTTACACACATTACTTTGGTGACATACATAGAGATAGTAACAGGCACACGCTCCATGCAGTTTATAAGGGGTTGCACAATCAGAGGGGAGGCTCAGCTCACCGCTGCCTCACCTCTCATCTCTCCATGTATTTGAAGCGGAGCTGCGCAAATTTTGTGATTTTTACTATAAAAAATGATTAGATTCATATAGAAATGACATTTATAACACAGTGGAAAAATCTTTATATTTATTTTATTTTATTATTATTTTTCTTAACTTTTGTTAACAGCTATTTTCATTGGGCGTATGACAGGTGACCGCATGTCCCTGATACAGCACAGGAGCTAATCTTCCCAACCAATCCATGCAGCCATATCTGCTCTTTACTATTTTTCTGGTTTTTCTTCATCCAAATACATCTGAGTACCATTCCATTCTCTTCTCCCCCATAACCTTGTCCAGACTCATAAATGTATCTGTGCAGTGCACTTCAACCACTAGCCAAAGAGCAAAGAGAAGATGGAGGAAATAAGTTCTCCATATGCTCCAATGGGGAATACTGCATTTAATTTATGAATACACTCAGGAAGGGCAGTGTAAAAATGCCACACCCTTAAATGTCTGACATTTTCATGATGTGAATCTTGGAATTTTAGTGAAGTAAAGCTTCAGAGGTAAAGGAGAATATAAAAGTAAATCAACTATGATCGAGTTGAATGATAGAACATGGGTTGAATGCACTATTGCCAAATACAATGAGTTTACAGTAATTAAAGGAAATGGCTACACTGACTGGTCTATGCTTACTAAATAACAGAAAGATACATACTATGTACTGCAGCAGCAGGAAAAAATGAATTATTCTGAATACTATTGAATTTCATTTTCAATTCTGATTTTTAATGATATTTAATGAATTTTAAAAGAGATCAAAGTGTTGTTACTGAAATACTTCCTGTTCAGTGCAATCAATCCAATTTGATGAAAGGTTTCTGTGTTCTGAATGGACAATGGGCCCCCACAGTGGATTTTATGTTACAGACATGCTTGGCTTCAAAATGCCATCTTAACTACATCATTAAAAATCCATCCACATGAAAACAATGTCAACTTGTAGGATAAATCCATGGGATAAGCGACATGATGTGCAGATTCTGTTTTCATGATTTATGCTCATAAGTTAAGTTTCAAATTACCCTCCTAATAGGCTGTGCTCAGATTGCCATAACAAAGTTTAGTTTTAACTCAGAACCAGTCATAATCGTACTATTGAGACAGATGAGAAAGTCTTGATCTAGAGACTAACTGATTACACAGGGTTAAAAATCACAAAACGTTATAATTCCTTTTTATTGTTACTACCTAATGCCATCTCATAAACAGCAGCGCAGTAAAAATGATCATTCAACAAATATACTGCTGCTCCATCATAAGAATCCATAGTGTTGCATTGGAGAAATAATAATCTTGGTCTTCTTCACTTGAGTGACCACTTTCCATATGTAATAGTTGTCTAGACACTGACACATGCAGACAAATTGAACTTGGTATTGACATCTCTATTTAATATAGCAAGGTCATAGAGTCAAAGGCACACAGCATGGAAACAGACCCTTCATCTCACCAAATTCATCAAGCACCCATTTACACTAACCAATTTTATTCTTCATACATTCCTATCAACCTCCCCGATTTGATTACTCACAACATTCCAAGGCCAATTAACCTAATGACCCATATATCTTTGGGACGTGGGAGGAAACTGGAGCACCCAGAGGAAACTCTACCGTCACAAGGAGAGCATGCAAACTGTACATCAACAGCACAGGAAGTCGGCATTGAACCTGGGTCACAGGAGATGTCATTTCTACTAAGTGCACCACATCTCCTCAACACTGTTATTTATTTATAGTTAGTTTGGGAATCCTAGACCAAGGACATACCACTTAGTTGCGAAATGTAAAAGTCAAACAAGGTATGATTATTTTTCCCCCCGAAACAAAATATCTTAATCAAGAAAATTAATAAAATATTTTCAGAGATTGCTTTCCCCCCTCTCTCGCACCACCTCACCGGTCTAGACTTCCTTCCCTCCTTGAGGAATTCAAGCACAAATACCGACGAAGGCCCCAAGCCAGAACTTCAGATTGAAGCCCCCAGCTTTTCACAGTGACAAAAATTGTGTAAACTATTCTTAAATATTAAAAGAAAATAATACATGATGAACAAAGCACAAAACCATCTTTATTTACTTGGGCTGAATACAACAGTGACATTGATTATGGTGGTGTGGAAGGGCTGTACTGCAAACGTGCTCCTTGCAATATAATGACACCAATCAAAGGAAATGCGATATGTAGAGGAACAGGCAATGCCAACGCCAGTGATAGAGCAAATTCTCTAACAATGCAGATATGAAAAAATGCTGATGGCAATTATAAATCTTTACAATTGCAGCTGAAACAATTTACAGTTAAATTGTAAATTCAAGACAATGAGGATATATAATTCATACTGCCCCATTCAACCGACGCAATACAATGTATCAATGTATTGCAGATGATGATCAGCCTGTCGTTTTTGTCTAAAACAAGACCAAACTAAATAATTTTTCAATGAGATAATGTGAACGACTTGGATTGTGCCACTCGCATTAGTGGAGCATCAAATTACTTTGGGAGGAGAGAGCAACATGGCACATGAGTAAAGGCGAGGAGGAGGAGCGAGAGTCAAGGCATTCTTTGATATGAATATATTTTCAAGTGCTCATGTAGTAGAGAAATAATAGTGACGAGACAACAAATTAAGCTTTGAGGGTCTTTGAGCTGCAAAATACGGATGAAAACAAAAACAGAAACAGGTAAATGATTTAAAACTGAATGAAGATTGCCCCCGGGACACAATGAGTCGTGGTAGCTGGGGATGGATGGGAAATTGGGTGCAGTGCCTTTTGATATGAAAGTGAGGGGATGTTGTCTACAATGTATTTCATTAACTGTAGTTTGTGAAGGTGAAAAGCTTAAAAAGGTGGCTGAAAAGTGATCAGATCTTTTTGGGCAGCAGGAGATCAGGGCAGGGTTTTAAGCTGCGGACAGTCCTGAAGTGCTTGCCAACAATCACTGCAACAGATGGGACATGTAGCAGGAAGCTCAGCCCAGGATCTTGCAGTAGCTGCATATTGTAAGAAAGCACATGGCAAAAACCCACAAGGTGTGGAATGTTGTGATGAGGAGCTCAAAATGAAATCTTTAGCAGGTGTTCTTCTGAATTGAACAAAGATAAACTCCAGTAATTGTGGTCAAAGAGGAATAGGTAGGTATTTTTTATTGTTCGTTGGCAACTGATCGTGGTTGGAAAGTGTCAAGGATATGTGATGGGACTGATTGCAGAGGGAATTACAAGAACAATGGGCAAGTGGATCTATGGGGGAAACCCGAGGGATCTCCTTCACTTTGTGAATAAAGAACTCAAGACTTTTCCAAGGTTTAGTCGTAGAGCTGGGAATCGAAAGTGGAGACAGAGCATGGACAAAATTATTTATGGTGAAGATGCACTTTAGATTTGTTCTGGTATTCTTCTCACCAATAAGAGAGGAAATGTTGCTACTGTTTGAAGTGGTGAAGCCAGTCAAATCGTACATTCTGAATTTTGGGCATGGACACAAGACCATTATCAGACCTGAGATCCAGGGTGTTAATGATGTAGCCAATATAAAAAAGTTAAAGGAATTATTCATCTCCCAGGGTGGTACGTTCTATATACAAGGGTTGCAAAGTGGCGCAGTTGGTAGAGTCGCTGCGTCACAGTTATAATGGACTGGGCCAATCCTGACCTTGGGTGATGTTTGTGTGGAGTTTGCACCTTTTTTCTGAGACCGCATGGGTTTCCTCCAAATGCTCCTGCTTCCTCCCACATCACAAAGACATGCGGGTTTATAGGTTATTTCTCCTGTTAACTGTCCCTAGTGTGCAAGGAGTGGATGAGAAAGTGGAATAACATTGAACTAGTGATCATTGGTTGGCATAGACTCGGTGGGACGACAGGCCTGTTTCTGTGCTGTATCTCGAAACTAAACATCTCCACATGTGGTTTGGAAGATAGAATGCTGCTGTTCATAGTTTATAGGGGGTTGAAAAACGTTGTATATAATGGGATGCAAAGGAATAATAAAGTTCGGGAATATGCAAAAGGAGATGAGTTTGCTGGCCTTTCAGACAGCAGGGGTCCTTGTCATTACGTTCAAAGTGAACTGGTGAATTTAGATGAGATGTCAGTGAGATGAGTGTAGAGCTACCACAGATGTTTTGTGTAGGGTAAGGATACAGCACAGGCTTACATTGCACCTTAATTGTCTCGAACAGCCATTCAGATTCTAGGCATCTCATATTTGACAATTCTCACCACAATGAATGTTAAACATTGGGGAAAGTTTGAAGACTTGTGAGGCACTACTGCTAGATCAGGCCAACATCATCAAAGGAAACAGCATAGAATAATCACAAACAGACCAAGTAGTTAAAAATGACATAACATAAATTGGTTCAACAGAAATGCATTCTATATTTGCAGATAAACAAATAGTGGAATTAGTAAGCAGTTACAACGCAGACGTGACTGTCAACTGGATACATTGCTTCTTAAATAGAACACAGTGCCTTCCATAATGTTTGGGACAAAGACCCATCATTTATTTATTTGCCTCTGTACTCCACAATTTGAGATGTAATAGAAAGAAATCACATGTGGTTAAAGTGCACATTGTCAGATTTTATTAAAGGCCATTTTTATACATTTTGGTTTCAGCATGTAGAAATTACAGCTGTATTTATACATAGTCCCCATTTCAGAGCACCGTAATGTTTGGGACACACGGCTTCACAGGTGTTTATAATTGCTCAGGTGTGTTTAAATGCCTCCTTAATGCAGGTATAAGAGAGCTCTCGGCACCTAGTCTTTCCTCCGGTCTTTACATCACATTTGCAAACTTTTATTGTTGTTTATCAACATGAGGACCAAAGTTGTGCCAATGAAAGTCAAATAAGCCATTATTACAATTTGACATTTGTAATAGAAAAAAATCACGTGTGGTTAAAGTGCACATTGTCAGATTTTATTAAAGGCCAATTTTATACATTTTGATTTGGACACCGTCATGGCTTCACAGGTGTTTGTAATTCCGCAGGTGTTTTTAATTGCCTCCTTAATGCAGGTATAAGAGAGATCTCAGCACATAGTCTTTCCTCCAGTCTTTCCATCACTTTTGGAAACTTTAATTGCTGTTTATCAATGACCACTGTCCACAGAAGACTTCATGAACAGAAATACAGAGGCTACACTGCAAGATGCAAACCACTGATTAGCTGCAAAAATAGGATGGCCAGGTTACAGTTTGCCAAGAAGTACTTAAAAGAGCAACCACAGTTCTGGAAAAAGGTCTTGTGGACAGATGAGATGAATATTAACTTATATCAGAGTGATGGCAAGAGCAAAGTATGGAGGAGAGAAGGAACTGCCCAAGATCCAAAGCATACCACCTCATCTGTGAAACACGGTGGTGGGGGTGTTATGGCCTGGGCATGTATGGCTGCTGAAGGTACTGGCTCACTTATTGTCATTGATGATACAACTGCTGATGGTGGTAGCATAATGAATTCTGAAGTGTATAGACACATCCTATGTGCTCAAGTTCAAACAAATGCCTCAAAACCCATTGGCCGACTGTTCATTCTACAGCAAGACATTGATCCCAAACATACTGCTAAAGCACCAAAGGAGTTTTTCAGCTAAAAAATGGTCAATTCTAGAGTGGCCAAGTCAATTACCTGATCTGAACCCAATTAAGCATGCCTTTTATACGCTGAAGAGAAAACTGAAGGGGACTAGCCCGCAAAACAAGCATAAGCTAAAGATGGCTGCAATACAGGCCTGGCAGAGCATCACCAGAGGAGACACCCAGCAACTCGTGATTTCCATGAATCGCAGACTTCAAGCAGTCATTGCATGCAAAGGATATGCAACAAAATACTAAACATGACTACTTTCATTTACGTGCCATTGCTGTGTCCCAAACAATATGGTGCCCTGAAATGGGAGGACTATATGTTAACACTGCTGTAATTTCTACATGGTGAAACCAAAATGTATAAAACTGGCCTTTATTAAAATCTGACAATGTGGACTTTAATCACGTGTGATTTTTTTCTATAACAAATCTCAAATTGTGGAGTACAGAGGCAAATAAATGATGGGTCTTTGTCCCAAACATTATGGAGGGCACTGTATACCAAAAGGGTTTTTCTTTATAACAGAAATAGCAACAGAAGTTATGTGAAAGACACACTATTTAATCCAACCTTCATTAATAGAATAATGGTCCACATCGGGGACCTCACAGCAACTTCTTTTGCACTTAAGTGGAATTATATAATAATAATGAATTAAGCAAAATAATGCAACAAAGTGGGTGATCAGTACAAACAACAAACATTCAGTTAACTTGAATTAAGCTACTTTCAATGAAATGCAATTTATAAATTCCATTTATGTTTGTGAATCTAACACCTACAAGGATTAGGTTTTATAAAGGTGTGTAAGAAATTTAAAAATTTCACCACTTCATGTTCTCTACTTAAATAAATTATCTTAATTATGTTTTTCAATTGAAGTGTTGCTTTTTAAAAAAGTAATCCCCATAAAGTGGTTTCAGTAACATTCAGTAACAAGTTCCACACCTCCCAGGCCAAATTCTTAGTTCAGGGTTTCGGATATGGGAACGCTAAGTCAAGGCTGGGCTAGAGTCCTAGCCTTTCGGCCCAACTTGCCCATGCTGACCAAGATGCTACAAGTGCACCAGCCTCACCTCCCCACGTTTGAACATCTCAGTAAAATGAACGGGAGAGGAACTTGTTAGCCTGGTAGGATTCATACTCCTTATCAAAATTTGAAGGAGACTCTAACAGGAATTTGGAATTAGACGATCCTTCTGTAAGTTATTCAATTTGGAAAAATCTCCACCTTTTTTTCAAAAATTAATTGAAATTTGGAATAATATTAGGCTGTGTGATCGTACCATCACAGATGTTTCTCTATGCATTAAAAAAAATTGCAATGTTTTAACTCAATGTTATACAGTGATATACCTACGAAACAGGCTCTTTGGCCATTGAGTCCATACCAACCATCCACGTTTTCCCAGGCAGCCATTAAACAACAAGATACCGAGCACTACTATTCCTGTTCTGCCGTAACTCCTATATTTGAATACACGCCTGGAACAAGGTGCCATCATATGCGGGACGGTTGAGGAGGTTTGGACTGTAATCAAATCATTGTTCCTGCTCCTATTTTTGGGTTCATATTATTTAATCACTGATTATCTAACACCGCTCTGTAACTATGTGTTGCGGTTCATTTCATTTATTCAGGCTGAGTGCGATAATCATTAATTCAAGGCAGTTTAATGATTTCAGTGCTTTTTTTAAATTTGTTTTCACGTGTTGCCAAGTTTTTATTGTGCATCCCACTGAACTACAGTGGCGAGGGTCTCATGTGAATGAGATGGAGCTGTAGCCTTAACCACCACTTAAAAGACAGGATCTAAAAGTGATGCTCTAGTAATTTTAGAATAAAAGACGATTGGATGCTGCTGATATGATTAGAAGAAGCAGTGCAGTAGCAACCAGGCCCAGTGGCCTTTTCTTTAAGCAATAGGTTTACTTCTTTTAGTATGTTGCTCTTATAGCTCAAGTATTTCCAACCTCAATCTGAACCAATTATTAAATCATGTTACACATTACAATAACATTAACAATGACGTCCAATTTAACCGAGGCCCAGACTGTGTTAATTTACTTCTATATTTGCTCCATATTGCACAACACACATTAGCTTTTCATTAATTATAATCAAGCAAGCACAAGGCATGCCCCGGTGACTGTAAACAAATGTGGACTCTGACAATATGCACACTACGTGCACATTCATCGTGCAACAGAGATACCGATTGTCAATGTGATTCTTCACGCTTGTTCATATGACATTAGAGCGACAATTTAAAGAGGGAAAGCAATAAATAACACTAATAACATTGCTTTATTAATGGCGATCATTGATGGGCTGAAAGCAAGATTAAATGTAATGTAAAGCTAGCCACATTTCCTTAGCCGTTACAATATCATAATACTTCTTTACTATGGAATTTCTGAATATCATTTGAGAAATTAAATATTTTACAAAATTAAAATGCTAGCTGTGCAGGTGCAAAGCACAAAGTATACAGAACAGAAATGAACTGATAATTTTAGAAACAATCACGATGAGTCGTTTGCAAAAAAAAAATCACCCGGTATATCAAATTCAATCAAATTAGAGAGAGGACAGACAGACTTCTGCTTTAAAAATTAAATCCTTTGCCAAAGAACAAGCAAACTCATTAAAAGGATCACACCAGACATCATGCATATATTTACTGTGGTTTGCAGGGCAAAAAAAAGGTAACCCTAGAAGAGTTTATGAAACCTTTTTTACCTTTGTTATGTTGCAAAGGAACAGTTCAGTTCCCAGGAGCAAATCTAAAGGAGAAATAGAAATCTCTTTGGCTCGTTATCCACAGAGATTTATTACCCTAGTCAATCGAAGGGAGGTGAAGTGCTTATGTACAAAGATTCTATGCAATTGAAACTCTCAGGTCTCAGTCACCTTGGTAGATAACTGTTACCACATCCCTTAATATTGTGGCTGAAGTTTAATAACGTGTCTTTATGCGTATGAGAGACAAATGATGGTTCTAAATACGAAAGATTCAAGTCATGTCAGGTAGAGCACACTTTGAGGGAATATGTGGAATGGAAAGAGTAAAGTCAGCCCTTGAAAGTCGAAATGCATTGGAAAATAACCAGATCATTTAGCAACTGATTGTTTAGGCAAGGCTCATCATCAGAACCGAAATAGTCTGCTTCAGGTGTGGGTTGACCTGACCGACTATGAATTTCCAACATTTGACATTTTATTTTTAGTTTTGGACGTTAAACTTTTTTTTTCTTTTATCTACTGGTATTATAAAGCAATTTCTATTTGGTTGTTTAATCAGCAGAAATTTTAGCAATCATGATAAATAGCACGGATGGGGAATAGGGCTTATTCTATTGCACCCAAAACAATGTCAGGATGTGGGACCTGGAGCTGTGGAATTATCGTTAAATCACAACATAAAAGTCAAAGTAGATATTTGTTTTGCATGGCAATTGAAACAGCTTCATGTTATTTGTCTGACTTTTATACAATTAGTATTGATATAAATCTGATATAAATATAACCTAATCTAATGTAGGCTTAACTGTACACTGAAGTGAGGAGCGAGTCTGCTTCATATTGAAATTAGCTGCTTATCACACAGTTTATATCTTCAGCACACCCACACTAAACACTGCACGTAAGTGCACTATTAGAAACTCCGAGGTATAATTTGGGCAACTCAGGCAGAAATACAAATGGGGCACAGTCCATTTTTAACCCGACCCAGTTCTCTTTTCCATTGACTTCATAACCAAGGATTTTCTATGCAGCGTGAAAGCAGGTGATTTGCTACTGGCCAGAAGTAATTCATAACCCACTCAGTTCAGAAGCACTGAAACCAATGCAACAAGACTTGACTTGTTTAGGTTAAACACAGAAAAAAAAAAGAAAATAGAGAAAATTCACTCAAAACGTTCATATGTCATCAATGAAAACTTTAAAAATATATAATTTAATATTTGGGTTTGAAACATCAACATGTTAGTTGTGTTCATTCATCTTAATTGCCTTGAGTTTGTATTTTTTCCTCCATAAAATCATTGTGTTTACTTTTCAGAATATTTAATGGAAAGGTTACACAAAAAATGTTTGAAATATAAGCGCCCGTTTGTCTGATAAATGGCAATCTTACCAATGGCTTTAATAATGTGTGGGAAGGAACTGCAGGTGCTGGTTTACACCGAAGATAGACACAAAAAGCTGGATTAACTTAGTGAGTCATACAGCATCTCTGACGTGTTGACAAATTTATAAGGGGCTTCTTGCTTTGACATAATAGAAGCAGTCAATGAAATTAACTAATAAATAGAATCTTGCATAAATACATTTATACAAGAAAAAAAAGAACGTGTACAAATAGGAAAAGGTACTTTACTTTGTACCACTTAGCCCTACAGAATTGCACTATTTATTAAAATACAGTTTCTAAAATTTAGTTTATGTGGCAAACCTACTTTGAATTGATTCCATAACATTGTATAGACATAAGCAAATCAGTTCTCGTTAGGAAGTTGGATCAAATTTTCCACTCTTTCAGAAGCACTCCAAAACAAATCTTTGGCAGGTACACTGCAGAACTTTAAGACTAAATCCCATTTTTAAAACATAAGGAGGATATTAGTGTAGAAATTATACAGTGTAGCATTATTGAATCCAATTACTTTGCGCACTATTACAAAAGAGACAATCTGCTGACTTCAAACAAACTACTGCCTCCATTAAAATAGCATGCAGAGGAATTGCATACAAACACATTCTTGATTAATCTCATCACAGTGTAATTTCCAGACTATTCATTACAAATCTGGGAATGATATGGAAAAGAAGAACTGCCCTATTAATTGAGAGTACGAGGACTTGATATGCAAGAGGCATTCCTTGACTATTTTTGATGTCTCAAATGCACAATGCATAAAAGGACCGGCCTGGTCCCAAGGGGTTCAGTGCAAATGACAATGTCACATTAAGGCAGGTACAAACACAAGTAACAATGTGATACTGATACAAAATACTCAGGCAGTAACTCCGACATTCTTTTGTTTTGTTTTCAATACAAATTAATAAAATAAAGTATTAATATTGGTTATGAAGCTAAATGTTTTGCCCCGAAGTTAGCTGAACAACAAACTTTAAAGAGCATTTCTTTCCTCTCCATTTTTCTTATACATTTCCTTCTGGCATGACTATCAGATATAGCAGATATGCATACACACTTTCAACTACAGCACACAGTGTAAAAGATTTCAATCAGTAAAGCTGAAAGCGTAACCTGTGCACAAACCAGTTTCAAATTAACTCCCCACTCCCACCACTACCTGCAAAACCCATGCTTTCACCGTGCAAGGCAGAGAACACAAGTTGCTACACTTTCCTTTGAGCAGTATGGCTAAATGGTAAAATCTGTTTCCAAAGAACAGTGCTCCAATTTTTTAGAAAATAAAATGTCATCCAACTCAATCCAATTTTCAATCCATTATGACTCTATAAAGATCAGAGCAATTATTGTTTAACAAGAGGTATTACTTCTGAGTCACATTGTTAAATATATTGATGGAATTTTCAGATTGAAATCTTAGCTATTTTTTATATGTGGATCTAACCACAGTCCTCTCACTGGTTATCGGCTGTAGCATGAGAAGACTTTGTATTGATAACGCTGGAATTCCTTCCTCACAAAATATTACGCTGATATTTAGACTTAAGATTGCCCCATTTCCAACATGCATTGTGTGGTTTAGAAGATGTGAGCTTTTTTCTTCAACTCGTTGCGCTTCCAGAGTGGTAATCTGTCAAATTCCTGGATAGTCATATTAAAGAGCTGGTGAAAAACTTCAGGAGCCAGGTAACGCTGAAAGAGTAAATTAAATTGATGAAGAAATGTCAGTTATTAATATCCACTTGTACTTGAACGATGCAAAAAAATTTACATTTGTAATACATTTATAATACAACTCTTTCCTTGTTGATATGCTGCCACTTTCTCCTAACTTAATGAGTACAGTTCCATCCTAATGCAATTTCTCCCTCATAATTCAACCAACAATTACTTGAAATACATTGCGTTTCAGAAACAGAAGGCAATGCACAGTTTCACAATGCTACCTTTGACGATTGTAATCGTGGACAAAATTGGGGAAATCTGATTTCAGTGATACCGTATTTTGAGTATTTGGTTCAATTTGGTTCCAAGATAAATGGAGACTGAGCAAGAGGGTGGTGATTTGCACAGCTGGTCTCTGGTGTCAGGGAATTAAAATATGAAGCAGGTTGAGAAAGCAGGCAGATGAGGGAGGACCAGAAGAAAATAAATCCTACATTATTACAGGACAATTAGACAAATGACAGAAAATGTTTTTCCAATTAAAGAATGAATATTATTAAGAATACTTCTCTCAGAAAATGGGGGGAAGGCAACAATGAGTCTGGCATAATTCAATAAGCTCTTAAAATGCTGTGATGTTTGAACTGGACGTTTCTTTGCCCAGACAGGAGAAATGGGGTCCTATATCTTTAATTGTGAAATGAAAGCTCAGTGGCTCATCCCCACATTGTGGATGCAAGACTACATTAGCACCTCATATTGTTCTGTTCTTGGGTGATTTTCCTTCTAGTTGTCCAGATTGCTTTCATGTGGGGGTGTTTTGGGGTTGGTTCAGATCTGGAAGAAGAGCTTTAAGTGCCAGTAGAATAAGGTTAAATGCAGACCTCTGAGCGGTTTTACCAGAAAGGTCACAGAGCTGTTCTTCTCTCAGTGGAGATATAAACGCATTTTCAGGATAAGAGCCGTTTAGTACTGAGATGAGAATTTTTTAAATTATGTAGTTGGTTGTAAATCTTTGAAATTCACTAGCACATAGGGCAATAGATGCTCAGTCATCAATTATAGCCATGTATGCGATTGACAGCCTTTTGAGCTCCTGAGTGAAAAGCAGGAAAATAGATTTGACCACATGTTCACCCGTGATCTTTATACATTTCATGGCAAGACCCTTAGCAATGTTGATGTGCAGAGGGGTCTTGGAGTCCATTTTCATAGCTCACTAAAGGTGGCAATACAAGTAGAGGGGATGGTAAAGAAAGCTTATGAAGTGCTTGCCTTCATTGGTATTGAATACCAGGGACATTGAATACAAACGTCAGGAAGTCATGATGCAGCTCTAGAGGACTTTTGGTTGGGCCGCTTTTGGAATATCGTGTGTAGATGCGGAAGCTTTGAAGGTGCAGAGGAAGCACACCAGAATGCTGCCAGGATTAGAGGAGCTACAGGGAGAGGTTGGATAGGCTATGATTGCTTTCTCTGGAACCTCAGAGGTTGAGGGGAGACTTGATATAAAATTCTGAGGCATAGATAGGGTAGACAGTCAGAACCTTTTTCCAAGGGAATTAATGTCGAACATTAGAGGGCGTATCTATAAGGTGACAGGGTAAAAATTTAATGTGCGAGGCAAGTTTTGTTTTTTTAGAGTGGCTGGTGGGGGCCTGGAACACATTGCCAGGGGTGGTGGTGGAGGCAGATATGATAGTGGTGTTTAAAATGCTTTTAGCTGAGCATGTGGAAGTGCAGGGAACAGAATGTTGGATGACGCACAGGCAGATGCGATCAATTCAGCTAGAAATTATGTTCAGCACAAACATTGTGGGCTGATGGGCCCGTTCCTGTGCTATACTGTTATATGGTCTTATTGAGTGGTGGACCAAGCTTGACAGGTCTTACAGTCTATTCCTGCTTCTATTCACAACAGCTTATTTCTCCATTGCTCAAATGGGTCGACTGCATTCTCACCTCCAGTCTTGTCCTGTCTATACCTCTGGGTAGTTTGTTGCGACCTCTGTTGGTCACAGAAAGGGCATGATAAGGAAAAATCTGTAGAGGAAGAAAAATTGCAATTTTATCAGAAATTCAGTATAATCTACCTCGTAAAGTTTTTCTATGGCAAAGATCTTCTGCTTTATAATCTATTCCACCTACAAACATTTGCTTCACTGCAGACCACATTTGCCTGAGAGACACTTGAGGTTTTCAGTTTAGTTTAGCGTTTTTTCATCATTTCATCATCAAGGTCGAAAGGGTGCAGAGAAAGTTTACGAGGATGTTGCCAGAACCTAAGGGCTTGAGCTATAGGAAGAGGCTGATCAGGCTGGGACTCTATTCCTTGGAGCACAGGAGAATGAGGGGTTCTTATAGAATTGTACAAAATCTTGTCCAGAGTAGGGGAATCGAGAACCAGAGGACATAGGTTTCAGGTTAGGGGGGGTTAAAGATTTAATAGCAACCCGAGGGGTAACTTTTTCACACAAAGGGTGGTGGGAGTATGGACTGGGCTGCCCAAGGAGATATTCCAAGCAGGTATATCGCAGCATTTAAGAAACATTTAGACAAGTACATGGATAAGGCAGTTTTAGAGGGATATGGACCAAACACAGGAAGGTGGACTAGTGTAGATGGGACATGTTGGTCGGTGTGGGCAGGTTTGGCCTAAGGCCTGTTTCCACACTGTATGACTCTATTTGCACCAAGATCATATTTGTTTCTTATTTTACCACACTTTAAAATAACCTGATTTCTTTGGACTTGCCTTTGGCTCCAGCATGTTAGGCATTGAAACTCCCCTGTCCATTCTTGTTCCTTGTGTAGTTCCCTCCTGTGGAGGCTAGAAGAGATAATGAGATACAGATGTTGTTCTGATTGTTACACATGTCCACAATGCATGGTAGCAGCCAAAAGGGCCCCGACCCAAAATATCACCTACCCATATTCTCCAGAGATGCTGCCTGACCCGCTGAGTTACACCAGCACTTTGTGTCTTGTTTTTCCATAATGCATGCATCAATAAGGTGAGGGGGGAAAGGTTAAATGGGAACCCGACAGATACATTTTCTTTTACACAAAGGATGGTGGGGTAGGGAACGAGCTGCCAGAGGAGGTTCATGAGGCAGGTATGATTGCAACGTTTAAGAAACATTTAGAGAGGAACATGGATTGGATAGGTTTGGCGGGATATGGGTCAATCACAGCCAAGTGGGGCTAGTGTAGATGGGACATGTTGCCTGGCATGGACAAGTTGGGCTGAAGAGCCTGTTTCCATGCTATATGACTCTGTAATACTTCAATACCATTTTGTTTTACCGAACTGCGAGGAACTAATGAGTAGCATTTCATAAAAGACGAACAACATACATACAAAAGTACATTCAAAATTCCACACAGAACACAAAAAAGATGAAGTTACACACAAAATGCTAGAAATAACTCAGCGGGGCAGACTCTATCTCTGGGGAGACCCTTTTACGTTACCCTCATTGTATGCTATCGTTTGTCTCTTGCAATGATAGTACTGAGGGAACAACCATAATATTTATTAATTCAGGAGCACCCCCATAATTGTCTTATTGTACAATTCTACATGTAAGATAGAAGTTGCTTTGCATTTGAGCTACACTTACAATTTTAACATAGCATCATTTGGAAAAGAGCCTGTTTTACAAATATCGTTGCAAGTGCACCATAAATGTACAGTGCAATCCAGGCAGTTACTATGGAGCTTTACATTCACAGATAAAATGTTCTGTGAACATTTTGAATTACCTGTTTCCACAAACAAAGTGCAACTCCCCTTTGCCCCCTCCCCCCGCCCCCCAGTGCGTAGGTAAACACAACAACATTTTGGAACGTTGAATCACATACCACTGCAAGCACTGACCAAACAGACTATCACAGTGAACAACAGTGCCAATTCAAACACTAATTTGAATACAATGCATTGAAAATAAACAGGGTGGAATGTCAAAGAATTTGCTGCAGGGACACCTGGCCTATTGTTACAGTATTTATTTCAAGAGGATTAGAAGTATGAATAAAATTACTGATCAAAACCCAAAATGAGCAATACATTATGCCACGTATTTTTAAAAACATGGTACAGACTAACTATATGCGTGTTTTGACTGTTGGTTTGAAGAACTATAACAAAGTTTGCATACTTGGGTTTCTATAATAACCCACTTTAGTGCCTATCCATAAGCCTGCACCTATTGCTATTTCATTCCTCAGAAGATTTAAAACAACTATTGATCTTGGAATGTTAAAAAATATATTGATTTTGATCCTGCTTATTTGCTCTTAATTCATTAAATTGAAAACCTTGATAATTTAAAGGCCCTGCTGAAAATAAAAATATAACATTAAATTGCAAAAAAAAACAATATTTATACGTAGCAGTACATTGTTGATGCATCTTGATCATCTTAACATTAATTTATGTATCTCTTTTGAATCATAATACAGCAGAAATAAGGAAAATAAAAATGTGTAAAATGTTAGCCTGTTCCCCTTAGTGTTCGGTTTGAAGTTCTTAAATGTCACCAACATACCAGGGATTCTGGAAAAAAAGAGAAAATAACATAATTACTTTGGCGTTCGTTGGCTAATCATTTTGTACATGTCATTGCATATTGACTAATTTACCTGACTAGTGTACGAATGAATACACTGATGATCGTACACTGTTGTAAGGATCTAATCACTTTTTACAGGATGGGTGGTGAGCACACAAGCCCCTTCCCCAATCACCATCAATACACCTCCATGTCCAACCATCATGTTGCAGCAGGGCTGGGAAAACAGTGTCAGATGATCAACACCCACCTGCCAGGTACCTTGAGAACCGGACAGAACAAGGACTTAAAAAAGTTTCTTAGCATCATGGAGATCACCGGAACTCATCCATCTGTTCAGATGGAAACACTCCACCTTTCCTCAGCTGCGATTTTTGTCTGCTGAGATTTTAAAAAATATATAATTTTTTTAAAATTTCAGAACAAAATGCTCTCGCCCCCTTGATGAAATTAGACCAGTCACATCCATTTTATTTTTCAGCTTAGTACATTAAATGCACCGTCGGAGAGTTGTTGACAGCATTTAAATGTCTTGACAAGCACTTAAATTGCCTTGGCCCAGAAGGCTACATGCCAAATGCTGCACGATGGAATTAAAATGGATGGGTGCCCACTGTTGGTGTGGACATGGTGGGACAAATGGCTTGTTTCCATATTGTATCATTTAGCTGGTGTTGCATTAAGACCAGGCTTTAGTTAGGTTTGTTTATTGTTCATGTTACAATGACTTTGTGAATAAACTCATTTTTATAAGCTGTTTGCTTCAACATTGCTGGCTCTCAGTTTGGTTTCCCATCCTTCACCCAGCATTATAGTTGAGACTTGGATCCATCTAATTTAATCACATTAAATTCCTCTGTTTATTGGTGCATCAGTGTGGTGTTGAAAAAATATCCCATTAAAATAACAGAACAGACATTTCCGGATCATGCCCTATCATTTGCACAGAGCCCAATTTCAAATGTTGACTGGGGTGCAGTACCAGGTTGGGCTATTTGAGCGCAAGTTGTTAAGGTCATTTAGTCTGCTCCTCCCCCAGTTCCTTTGGACTGAACATACATCGGCTAATTGGACTTGGTGAAAAAAGGCCCCAGAGCTAAAGGATTTTTACATCTGCCCAACAGAGAATTCTATTAATGTGATTTACCGCAACATTGAACAAGAGCCATGGTCTGTTCTGCTTCCAACTGCTAGGTGGCAGCGCCAAACTATGAGTGAAAGGAGCTCGGAGACTCTTGCATGGTGTACCCGAAAACAATAGCGACAGTCTCTGACACACACTTCAGCCTACAGTGGCAAAGAATGCTATTTTATTCCTTCTTGAGGTAATTCCTGAAAGTTGCCAGTGATGAAGTTGGAAATATAAATGGTGTGAAAATGCATTGGCTGTAGATTAGAATGCAGAAGCTACAGTAAGCCAAGCTATAATGTTTTATATAGCAGTGAAAATCTGCGCGAAAACTAGGAATGTTAATGAAATCCATTTGTTTAAAGGAAGAGAATAACATTTTCATTGGAACAATGTGGGGCACAGCCCGTTACTGGAACGGTGGTCCTTTGATATCCAGGGAAAAGCACTTCATTGAAAGGATGGAGGGGATGTAAAACAGTAAGGATCTGGTAAGCATTCAGGTGTGGTGCCATGCACAAAAATCAGTGTTCCAATTGTTTAGGATGATGTCCATAGAACAGTGTATCATTGGAACAGGCCGTTCGGCCCACAATGTCCATGCCGAACATTGCGATGCCAACTTAATCTAATCTCCTCTGCCTGCACGTGATCCATATCCATCTATTCCATGCATATCCATAAGCCTATCCAAAAAGTCTCTGAAATGCCATTACCTTATTGCCTCCACCACCACCACTGGCAGCAACCACCAGTCAGTATAAAAATCTTGCCCCATACATCTCCTTTAAACTTAAGTCTTTGACATTTCCATCCTTGGAAAAAGGTTCCAACCATTTGCCTCTCATAATTTTATATAAGAAGGATAAATAAGGATCTGGTAAACCCCTTATTTTAGAAAGGAGGGCAATTAACAAAGACACATGTCCAATAAAAATCGGGGTTCCTAGTTGGTCATGTATGCAGCGTTCAAACAGATTTTCCGGTTTTCTCGACCTGACAAAGTGTTGGAACCGTTAAAAATGACGATTTCATTGCAACACAAAATAATGTGATGGGATCATGAATGCAAGCTTTTTATTTCAAAACTGAACAGCGACACAAATTTTGGTTGAACTATCATATAACCATATAACAATTACAGCACGGAAACAGGCCTTCTCGGCCCTTCCAGTCCGTGCCGACCATTTATTTTCCTCTAGTCCCATCTACCTGCACTCAGACCATAATCCATATCGTTACATATTGGATCAATTTGATACTGGCATTGGGCATTCATTCTTTTTTATTATTTTGTGGCAGTAACTAGATCAGACAATAGACAATAAGTGCAGGGGTAGGCCATTCGGCCCTTCAAGCCAGCACCGCCATTCAATGTGATGATGGCCGACCAGCATGTGTTCCCCATTCCTGAGTGCCATTGAGAAGGTGGTAGTGGCGGTGGTTGGGAGCAACCTTGTTGGACCACTGCAGTCCTTGTGTCAGAGTTCCTCGTATGATTATTGGCCAAGGAAGTCTGTAATTTAGACCCATGGATGGCAAATGTATTTTAAATCATGATAGTGAACGATTTGCAGAGAAAACTTGAACATGGTCACATTCTCATGCACAAATCCAATAGTTGAAGATACATGGATGTGTAATGCACTATAATTACTAGTTTACATGTAAAATCCTTAACAAAGCTGCTTTGGAAATGTTATCATTCGTGTGTTGGGGTGCCAGTTTTCCTATAATCTACCACATACTGCTTTTGTCTATCAAAACCACTAAATCATTCTAATGTAACCCATTATCACCAATTCCTTCTATCCAGAGATGCTGCCTGTCCCACTGAGTTACTCCAGCATTTTGTTTCTATAATGCTAACCACATTATGGCAGATACCTCCATCTATCTGTGAGCACTGGCTCTGACAGCATGCACAGAGGTAGAGGACAAGGTACAGGAACAGCATCAGATCTGCTTATAATGAAGCAATGGATATCCAGAGTATTGAGTTAAAGTCATATGTACATGCCTGGAGCAGAATTTGGAGATGCCACTTAATAAGAGTTAAGTACTACTGAATTTATACAGAGTTATAAACTGAACAGATATGAACAGAAACACAAGCCAAATGGACATCCCTACCTCTGACACCTTCGCTTACATCACTGTAGCTGTCATACTGGGTGAAATCTGTCGACAGTGGCTGACAAAAAGAAGAATGTGCAATCAGTCCATGCAGGTTGATGATGCAGTCTGTTGACATTTTAATATTTCTCCACTGGTTACTATAGAATTATAATTGCACGGCTATGTTCTACAATAAATATATACACAAATCACGCAGATCAAGTAGTTGGCCTCATGCTGTCTAATACTCATTATTGACTTTTGAACAATTGCATGTGATTTAATAAATTCATGCTGCCATCAAATTGAAATTAGGTATCACTGTGATTCTCCACTGCTAGAATTTCCCCAAAACAGTTCTGGTTGAATCCACAACTGAAATTGATTGAAATGTTTTTGTTTATTCTTAACCTGGATACTTAACATTCATTTTTAATTTAGTACACTGCCACCCATAGGACATGTTGAGGCACAGCCATCCAATTTACACCTTGTCCAATTTTGGCATCCCTAACAACACGTATAAATCAGACTGGTTGCAAGTAAAGGCTTTGTCCTGGAACTATCCAAGTCCCACTGGGCACTTCAGCTTCTCTTCAAGGCTGGTTAATGATTACAATGTGTGTGGGAAGTATTTCCGAGCTTGCCAGCAGTAAGACACTGCCATTATTGTTCATGTGTGATATGATATCCATCTTTAATCCTTTCGGCAACTGCTTAATCCTGTAATTATAAATTCAGAGCTGACATTTGCACTCTACAGTAGTAATTGAAGCGTGAGCTTTCTTATTGTGTATTTTTCAAGTTATTCGTTAAATAATTAACGCTCAAAGGGAAACATCCCATTAATCGCCCCCCTCCCTCCCACTAACTTGATACATTTCTTTAGAAGCAGAAGAGTTTCTTCATGCTCATTTCTCTTTGTTACTAAAGCTTTTACTTTAAAGGAAGGGATAATCATCTGGCCATTTTCAGTGAGCTATATGCAACAGCATTCCTAAACAATGTGGAATCAAGACTCAAATGTTCTGGTGCAGTAAGCAGAACTGCTGCCTCAGTGCATCACAGACCTGGGTTAATCCCAACCTCTGGTGGGGATTGTTAAAGAAGGAACTGCAGATGCTGGAGAATCGAGGGTTACACAAAAAGCTGGAGAAACTCAGCGGGTGCAGCAGCATCTAAGGAGCGAAGGAGATAGGCGACGTTTCGGGTCGAGACCCTTCTTCAGACTGGTCAGGGACCAGGGAAACGAGAGATATAAACAGTGATGTGGAGAGATAAGGAAGAATGAGTGAAAGATATGCAAAAAAGTATTGGTGACAAAGGAAGCAGGCCATTGTAAGCTGTTTGTGGTGTGAAAATGAGAAGCTAGTGCGACTGGGGAGGGGGAGATGGAGAAGGAATGTCAGGGCCAGAGGGCTGAGGGAGAGGTGGGGGGGAGGCAGTCTGGGTTAACAGAATTGAGAAAATTCAATGTTTAAGCCCAGAGGATGCAGACTCCCCAAGCGGAATATGAGGTGCTGTTCCTCCAACTTGCGGTGTTGATCACTCTGGCCGTGGAGGAGGCCCAGGACCGAGAGGTCGGATACGCAGTGGGAGGGGGAGTTGAAGTGCTGAGCCACCGGGAGGTCGGGTTGGTTATTGCGGACCGAGCGGAGGTGTTCGGCGAAATGATCGCCCAGCCTCCGCTTGGTCTCACCGATGTAGATCAGCTGACATCTGGAGCAACGGATGCAGTAGATGAGTTTGGAGGAGGTGCAGGTGAACCTCTGTCGGACTTGGAATGACTGCTTGGGTCCCTGAAAGGAGTGGATGGGGGAGGTGAAGGGACAAGTGTAGCATCTCTTGCGGTTGCAAGGGAAAGTGCCCGGGGAAGGAGTGGAGCGGGAGGGAAGGGAAGAATTGACGAGGGAGTTGCGGAGGGAGCGGTCTTTGCGGAAGGCAGACAGGGGGGGAGATGGGAAGATGTGGCGAGTGGAGGGGTCACGTTGGAGGTGACGAAACTGGCGGAGGACTATCTGTTGTATGCGCTGGCTGGTGGGGTGAAAGGTGAGGACCAGGGGGACTCGGCCCTAGTTGTGAGTGGGGGAATGGGGAGAGAGGGCAGTGTTGCGGGGTATGGAGGAGACCCTGGTGCGAGCCTCATCTATAGTGGGGGAGGGGAAACCCCGTTCTCTGAAGAACGAGGACATTTGCGATGACCTGGTGTGGAACACGTCATCCTGGGAGCAGATGCGGCGTAGACGGAGGAATTGGGAATAGGGGATGGAGTCCTTACAGGAAGCAGGGTGGGAGGAAGAGTAGTCCAGGTAGCTGTGGGAGTCAGTTGGTTTGTAGTGGATGGGGATTAACCATCAGGCTATTAAACACCATAACCTCCAAATAAGCTCTGAACCACATAGACGTGAGGACATTGTTGTTATATTTGCACTATTATTGCCTGTAGGTTTTATATTTTATTGTTTATTATGGTGTTTACAGAATACTATGTTCACATAGCTGTTGTGCTGCTGCAAGTAAGAATTTTGCTGTTCCTTTTGGCGATATGACACAATTCTCTTGACATGTGTGTGAATGAGTGATCGAATCTCAGGGGGTGGGAGATAATGAAAATTTAGGATTGGAGTAAATGGGTGGTTGATGGTTGGCATAGAGTGATGGACCAAAGGGCCTGTTTCCATGCTGTATATCTCTCTATGACTCTATGATATATCTGCTGTCGTGATACCGAGGTGAGGGAACTCTAGGAATGTTGCTTTTGGTCAATTGCCAGGGGACACAAAACAGCAACCTGCTGGTCACCCACCCTCATCCTTTGTTGTGGACAACCACAAACATTTTATATCAAACTAATCTCTCACCACTCACTGCAACCGAGACTGTTGGATTTATTCTTTATGACCAACTATGCTATTTCAAGATTACAACACCATGTGGTTGATTTATTTTTAATGTTGAATTTATCTACTTTCTTTCTGTACTGTGCCACTTTTTTACATTTTGGGGCAAATGGCATGAATGTATTTATCTGAGATGAACACTGATTTTCTAAAAACAGGTACAAACTTATGCTGCTTCAATCTCAGAGGATGGAGTGATAACTATAAGGGGCTACCACAAGTTAGATTCCTGGAGGCTCATGTATTCACATTTATTGGACCTGGGTTTAAGGTGAGAGGGAAAATATGTAATAGAGATCTGAGGGGCACCTTCTTCCACACGGAGGGTGGTGGGTATATGGAATGAATGGCCAGAGAGGGTAGTTGAGATAAAAACCAAATTAATGATATATTCTATTTCTTTATCGACCTAAGGGCAGTATAGTGGCGCAGCGGTAGAGTTGCTGCCAGACCGTGGGTTCGATCCTGACTACGAGTGCTGTCTATACGGAGTTTGTACGTTCTCCCTGTGACTGCGTGCGTTTTTCCCCCACACTCCAAAGACATGCAGGTTTGAGGATTGATTGGCTTCACTAAAATTATAAGTTGTCACTAGAACGTAGCATAGTGCGAATGTATGGGGATAGCTAGTTGGCATGGACTTAGTAGGTCGAAGGGCCTGTGTCCACGATGTATCTTATAAGTAAACTAAAGTAAAGACCAAATGTAAAAGTGTGCAGGAGCCCTGATGAAAGTTCATTGACGTGGACTGTCTATCTCACTTCACAGATGCTACTGAGAACTCACAGCACGCTACTGTTTATGTTTCAGAAAATGCACAATGACTTTCACATGTGGAGCAACCACATTAAGACAGTGAACTTTTATTCTCAAAACTATAATAGCTGTGTTGCACGAGCAATAGTATTGTGGATAGGCATGAACTGTCCATTGCCTAGAAACCACATAATTACACATTTAAATTTCCAGTTATGCTTCAGAACACTTGTTGTTAAATTATTCCTCTGTGTTGGGCGCACAGTGGTACAACAGTAGAGTTGCTGCCTTACAGCAGCAGAAGCCTGGATTCTATCCTGACTACGGGTGCTGTCTGTGCAGTTTGTATGTACTCCTTTTGACTGCGTTGGTTTTCTCCGGATGCTCCGGTTTCTTCCCACATTCCAAAGACGTGCAGGTTTATAGGTCAATTGGCCTCTGTAAATTGTCCCTTGTGTGTAAGATAGGAATAGTGTACGGGTGATCGCTGGTCGGCGTGGATTTGGTGGGGTGAAGATCCTTTTTCTACTCTGTATCTCTAAAACTAAGTTAGGTGCTTGCTAAACAAAAAATATATCAAAAGTGTAAAGGGAATATATTAAAAATAAACAGGAATATTTGTTGATAGGCTTTCTGCCTTTGCATTTACGTAAAGCTGGCTGCATGATGGTTAAACCTTACCCTATGAAGTCCACTTCGTCCATAACCAGGGAGGGAAGAGGTTTTTGAGGCAGAGGCTTGAAGGGCTAGAGAGCAGAGTGGTAAAATCTGTATTAGAACTGCAGGGAATCAACCCAGCTGCATCAAACAAGTCACATTACACTTTAAAACAACTTTCCACTTTTCAATTAAAGCTAATCGACAATTAACATTGAACATTTTAATCACATAATAACATCAATAATAGCAGAGGAGTGATGGTTTAAAACATACTTGGTGACACAGAGACCGAGTGAGAAGTGAACTTAACTTCAACAGTCAGTTACTGGAAGCTCATTTCCAAGAACTTTACGTAGGAATCATGATAGTAACAATAAAAAGAGTGAAAGAGTTATAATATGTCATCCCAAAACATCCACTTAGCTTGGACATGCATTACTTTTACAAACTGTTCAGCACAATAAGAGGTATTGTTTGAATGGAGATGCTATCACAATCAATTGGCACCTGACCTGCTCTGGATCAACACACACAATTTCCTGCTCTACTTTGAAGCAAATAACTAATCCAGTGCAGAATTGTTTTCTGGCACTTCCCCTGCTTTTAATTTAGCTGAGCCTGGAATAATAGCAGTGTTCTACGGAGGTCAAGATAGAGTAGTCAACCTTTTCCAACAAAGTGGGGCAAATTGCATAAAGATCTCATGGATGGGGCCTAAATAATCTTCACTGCAGAACAGAAGATCCATGGGGGTGACACAGGCTCAATGGGACAAACAGTTTCCTGTAACCATGAGGAGAAGACAAAGTGCTGTAGTAACTTGGTTATATAATAATATACTCAGCAGCACCAGTGGAGGGGAATGGACCAACAATGTTATGGGTTGGACACTTCTTCAGGCCGATAGGGAGGAGAAAGCTGGAGAAGAGAGGTTGGGGTGAGGCAAGGTCCTCCCACACTGCAGTTTGTCCTGTAACGCTGACTGCTACTTCATTTTTAAAACAGAATTAAAATATCGAAAAAGCTGATCAAAAAATTCCAACACAAATGGTGTCTAATTAAAAGCAATTCCAAAACATAAATTACCTGCAAGTTTTATAGATACTAAATTGCTTCAATATTTATTTTATTTGCTCATTATCAGAAAAATGAAACAAATAAAAAGATCCATGGGCCTGGGCCCCAGCTATGTCTGTCTACTCATTGGCTACCTGTGACAGACTTTGTTCTACATTGATAACTGCATTGGTGCTGGTCCCTGCGCCTTTCAGAAATGCGGAATTTTATCGACTTCACTATCAACTTCCACCCTGCCTTCAAATTCATTTGGTCCATCCCTCCCTTTATCTCCCTTTCTCCATCTCAATAGATGAACTATCCACTGGCATTTACTCTCAATACTCTACTCCTCCAGTTACCTAGATGAGCTCCTCCCATCCTGACTATCGTGAGGACGCTATTCCTTTCCCCTGTGTCCTTGAGATGAGACCTTCTATTCCAGGACAACAGAGATGTCCTCTAGCTTCAGAAAACAGGCTTCCCACTCTCTGTGATTGATGGTACTCTCATCTGCATCTCTTCCATTTCTCGCACCTCTGATCTCAACTCCCCATCCACCTCACCTCCCCGCCCCCAACAACCCCTACCAGATCAAGGATAGAGACCCATCAGTCATCTTTCGCCCCCCCCATCAGGCTTGACATCTAGCATATCAACCTTAGATATTTCCACCAGCCACAACATGATCACACCAACTGCCAAATCTTCATCTACTCATCCCTTTCCTTAAGGACCAGTCTTCCCATGACTCCCAGGTTCGCTCATCCCTCCCCACCCAAACTCTGAAACCCACACCTTTGCCTTTCAAGGCACTTTCCCCAACAACCATAGAAGGTGCAACACCTGTCCCTCCACCCAAATCCTTACCACCATCCAGGTGAGGTAGAGTTTCACCTGCACCACCTCCAACCTCATCTATTGCATTCAGAGTTCTTGATGTGGCCTTCTCTACATTGATGAGACCAAGTACAGACTATGTGACTGGTTTCCACGCACAACGCCTCCGCCTGCCAAGGCCAGCAGGAGATCCCATTTGCTAGTCATTTCTACTCCCCTCCCAATGACCATACCTGTCCGTCATCGGCCTCCTCCTCTCCCAGGGAATGGTGAAACGAGATGAACTGCACCTCATGTTCCATCTTGATAGTTTACAACCCAATGACATGAACATTTAATTCTCTAATTTTGGGTAACCTGTCCTCCATCCACCCAGATCCCCCCGAACACATGCTCTTCTTCGCCACCTTCTTTCCCACTCACTCTCTCTGCCCATCAGCTACATACTCCTCCCATCAGGTGCCCTCTCCCATCTAGTCCCATCTACCTTCCTTTCCCATCAGATCCTGTAATCTGCAGCCTCTGGTTATCTCACCAACCTTGTTTCAGCCTCTGTATCTCCAGCTCTCTCTTCCCCAATTCCATCCACCCCACCTCATCTGAATCCATCCATTGAGTGCCAAGTCTTGATTCAACCCTTTCCTCACCTCTTTATACAAGCTATCACCCCCTTCACTCTTTCAGTTCACATGAACGGTCTCGACCTCATACTTGATGATACAAGGAAACAGATGCTGGTTTACAAAATAAATGATACAAAGTGCTGGAGTAACTCAACGGGTCAGGCAACATCTCTGGAGAACATGGATAGCTGATTTCAGATCAGGACAATTCTTCAGCCTGCCAGAATCTTCAGATGCTGCTTGGTCTGCTGAGTTATTCCAGAACTTAGCGTCTGTTTTGGGTCAACCTAATACTTTTCTGCCACAGATACTGCCTGACCAACTCAATTCTTCCAGCATTTTGGTTTTTTTTTGCTCCAGATACCAGCATCTGCAGTCTCTTGTGTCTCCATATAAAAGGACAACTTTCTAACATAGTGAAGCTTGGCAGAAGGGAATCTCTCAAGATATACAGTGGCACAGCTGGTAGAGTTGCTACCTCACAGCTCCTGAGACCAATCCTGACTTTTGGATCTGTCTTTGCGGAGGTTGACATGTTCTCCCCGTGAAATAGAATTAGTGTTGAATAATGAAAGGCAGGAATAGAGTGGATTTGGAGAGGATGTTTACACCAGCAGAAGAGTCGAGGACCAGAGGGCACAGTTTCCAAATAAAAGGACGTACCTTTAGAAAGAGATGAGGTGGAATTTCTTTAGCCAGGGGGTGATGAATCTGTGGAATTCATTGTTACTGTGGAGACCAAGTCCTCGGGTATTTTTAAAGTGGAGATCGTTAGGTACTTGATTAGTAAAGGTGTCAAAGATTACAGGAAAAAATGGGGTTGCGAGGGATAGATAGATCAGCCATGATTAAATGCATAGTAGACTTGATGGGCTGAATGGCCATATTGTGCTCTCATGGCTTTTGAACAGTGATCTATAGTTGGCATGGACTTGGACTGAAGAGCCTGGTTCCATGCTGTATCTCTAAACTACACATACAGTGCATAGGCCCATTAGGAACTATTAATATTTAATAAGGAATCCATTCATCTCAAACATTTGATTGTTGATTTATGCTCTTACATGCACACCCTGCTGAATCATAACGATGCCTGAATGGATGATCGGCAGAGAGAGTGTGTGATGCCAAGCGGGCCAGCTTCTCTTTCTCCAACTCTTCCTTCAGGATCAGTTTCCCAAGGCCTGACTGGATCTGCCAATGTAGAAAGAACAGTTGCAGAAATAAACAGACCAATCTCTCCCAATAGTAACCACTGCAGCATCAGTGAGTAGAAGCTTCTGTGCTGAGCCTGCCTAAACATGGCTTGATTTTTTTCCCCTGTGAACTATGTTCCTATTTGAACATATTTTTCTTTGAACTGTTTCAATAAACAAGATTACAAGTGGTGGTATGTTGTGGGCATGAGTACAAGACAAACAATTCTATTTTGATTCAAGAATTAATTTCCTTTCCATTAACCCTAGCAATGCCTAATGAGGACTATATTAACCGGAGTCTGTATAAGATAGTCTTTTTCTGTTATTTTTTCAATTATGATAATTGATCAATTGAAACCAAAAGAGAGAAAACTTGTATTTATGTGGTCTTCAGAATCTCATAATATCACATTTTCTTTTGCGAAATAAGTACATCTGAAATTAAAAATATCGTTGTGTTTCAGTCAATGATTGAGGAACAAAAGCCATCTGGAGAACTGGTTTATTCTTTGAACAAATCCATGGATGCCTTGAAATTAGATTTCACCTCTATCAGGTATCTAATTAGTAACCCTTCCATCCTGAAGATTTTGAAGTCATCTTGAAGTCTGAAGATTGGTTTTGACCCAAAACGCCACCTCTTCCTTTTCTCCGGAGATGCTGTTTGACCTGCTGAGTTACTTCAGCTTTTTGTGTTTATCATCCTCCGTCTATACATCCCTCCTCAAAACAAGGCGTACCAGCTTCAATGTCGTCTGGTTGAGTTTCATTGTCTGTACGTGTTCACCCAGTACACAGCTAACAATGGCCTGTTTACTATTTTTATTGTTACTTTTATGGATATCTTTCATTCATTTGTTCTATATCTCTCTTCATCAACGTCTATATCTCTCGTTTCCCTCTCCCCAGACTCTCAGCCTGAAGAAGAGTCTTGACCTGAAACTTCACCTATTCCTTTTCTTCAGAGATGCTGTCTGACCCACTGAGTTACTCCAGCAGTTTATGTCTATCCAATTTAAACCAGCATCTGCAGTTCCTTCTTACATATCAAACTAGGCACCATGTTTTGCCCTGAATGACAGATTAGATGTCTCCCAAAATCAAAAAACACAAAATCATGATATCCTTGTTTAAAAAAATCATTATTGTTGTTTAAGCAATCTCTACAATTAAGCAGGCAACTGCAATGTGTGCTCTGTGACTGGTGCATTGGCTCAGGGGAATCTAATCAATAATGGTAGGTCATCATGAGAATGAGAGGGAACTGGATTGACATGGATGGGAGATGCAGATTGTGGTGGTGGTGGTTGGAAGGAAATAGGGTGCGGCACGGTGCCTCATCACGCCAGCGACCCAGGTTCGATCGTGACTATGGGTGCTGTCTGTACGGAGTTTGTACATTCTTCTTGTGATCACGTGGGTTTTACCCAGGTGCTCCAGTTTCCTTCCACAATTTAAAGATGTACACAGTTATAGGTTAATTGGCTTAGGTAAAGATTGTAAATTGTCCCTTGTGTGTAGGACAGTGTGAGTGTGTGAGGAGATCGCTGGTCGGCATAGACTCGGTGGGCCGAAGGGCCTGTTTCCGTGTTGTCACTAAACTAGACTAAGCAGGGGGAAGGGTGTCCAGGATAACATAGCAGAGGAGGTTGATAAGAATGTGTAAAATGAATATCATGGACGGCAAGGTGGCGTGGTGGTAGAGCTACCACGCCGAATCTGAATCAGGACTCTAGTCTGTACGGAGTTTGTACGTTCTCCCCGTGACTTGTGTGGGTTCTTCTCCGAGATCGTCGGTTTCCTCCCATACTTCAAAATCTTACAAGTTGTAGGTTAATTGGCTTGGAATAAAATATAAAATTGTCCCTAGTGCGTAGAGTAGTGTTAACGTGCGGGGATCGCTGGTCAGCGCGGATTCAGTGGGCCGAAGGACCTGTTTTCGCACTGTATCTCTAAACTAAACATTGCTAATGTTATCACTGACAACTCATGCACCATGAAAATGACATCTATTTTAGAGTGTATACCCTTAAGCACATTTTTTTGTTTGGGAGTTTTGGGGAGACATGAAATGGCCATCAATAAAGCATGCAATTTAATTTATTGTTTTCTCCTTCACGCTTAATAAACTAGTACAAATGGGTACAATTTTTGGGCAGTGGTAACTGATATTCACCTTTGAGGAAGAAAGAAAGGGACACAAAATGCTCTGGGTTATGCTGAAGTTTGCTCATTGAAGTTCATTATAGCTACAATGATAACATCACAAAGTGATGCAACGAATATTAAGTTGAACAGTTGGACGAGGAAAATAATACTGGCAACAACAAAAAGTAAAACAAACCATTCAAAATAACACATACCAATCTGAAAGTTGCCTCAAACAGAAAAAATGTGCCTTACATGTACTGTTCAACAAAATGTGCTAAAAGCAAGACAGAAATGACAAAAATACTCTTCATATCAGTTTAGCCCCATTGGACACAAAGCAAACATAGCTCCCTGCACACATAAACATTAATCATTGATTCCTCATCCATCATGATAAGGTGGATGTTGTAGTTTGTCGTTTGTGGTGCCTTTACCCGTACACAACTAAAAGGTGAAAATGCCGTTCTTCTTATAGTACATTTTAATTTTAACAGCTGAAGTACACAAACCAAACTTACTTTATTGAGTTGCTCCTCCTGCAGTTGTCTGCGTCTAAGTTTTTCCTCATCCTCCTCTTCTCGCTCACTGCCTCTCCTCCTGTCTGTTCCTGACAGTCACAAAATACAACTTTGAAGATCTGAGATACATAAAGTGCCAGAGGGACAGAGTTTCCAGAGGTCAGATCAAAGAGAGCTGAAGTCCACAATCTCCCTGGTGGCATGGTTGCATTTCAGAAGATACTTGTGGAGAGCTACTTTAATAGAACTAGATTGTAGGCTTTCAAAATAATTTTCTCTCCTGAAAAGATGTATGGGGTGACTTTTATCAATTGCATGAATCTGGCAGATGCCGTGACTGTGCCCCCATCACCCAATCCTGATTCTACACAAGTGGTCTAGCCTTTGGTGTGCTGAGTGTCAAGTGGGGCATCTGACCCAGCATTGTTGCAAGGCAGGCTGGAAATGTAGGTTTCAAGACACGAGCAAGGGGCATCATTACTGTACTAGTTCACCAGAATGACGAGGTGTCTTCCTCCTAATCCCACACAATTAAAGGAGGATTTTCTTTTTGTGGACCAGAGAGGACTTTTAAAGACTAGGACCAGGCGAGGATCAATCGATTTTGGACATACAGCATGGAAACAGGCTCTTCGGTTCACCAAGTGCATTCCGACCAGCGACCAGCCTGTACACTAAGCACTGTCCTACACACTAGGGAACAATTTACATTTTTTACAGAACCTCCAAACATGTATGTCTTTGGAGTGTGGAAGGAAACCAGAGCACCTGGAGAAAACCCATGAGGTCACAGAGAGAACGTACAAGCTCCGTACAGACAGTACCCATAGTCAGGATTGAACCTGGGTCTCTGGCTTTGCAAGGCAGCAATTCTAAAGTTGCGCCACTGTGCTGCCCTCAGCTGGGGTACATGTCCACCCCACTCACAGTTCAATGATCACTGGGCCAACTCTCCGTCTTGAGTGTAGAACCACAATTTAAATTGACTTTCTCTCCACTGTAGGTGAAAGGGTTGGGTACCCAGGAGTAGGTTATGTCTGCCTTCACAGTCAATTGACTTTACAATATAAATGAGATGTGGGTATAGCTTGGTAGCCTGCATTGATTCACTATTAAAAGGAAGAAACAGCTCCTATGTCACAAAATACACTCATCCTAAACCAATGTACCTGGAAATATCCTTCATTTTCTTCAAGATTTCAAAGCTAAATGTAAAGGTCAATAGGATTTCATGTCCTAATAAAAATTATCTTGACATCTTATTTTTTTTACACATGCAGTTAAGAGTTTTGCTTAAGTCACTTGTGATGACTTGTAACTGAACCAACAACAAAGAGTCTCAACATACTGAAGTACTACATTTAAGCTGCTGCATAAGTTTGACATTGACATGTGCTTGAATTAGTCAAAGACAATATTCACAGGTGCGTGAAGAGCAGTGAGTAGCAACACAGTGTAGTCACAGAAGTTGGAGAGAAGTTTATGATAGTAACAATGGACCTTTCTCACATCTTAATTCTGCTTCTAAAGAATCTGTGCTAAAATATCAAAAAGTTTCATCTACAATAAAGACTCAGCAATGAGCCTGAGCCGAGAGAAAACGTGGTTTATATAAACTGTACCAGTTGACATATTCAACCACATTAAGCAGACGGGAGAAGCTGCTGTCATTTGTTTTGAAGGAAATCAGTGGTTTGAGGGAAGCTGGATAAAAATCCCAACAAACTGAAAGCGATGTACAATTACATGAGAAACACAAGGTCAATTTACGGACACCAGGCTCGCAGTGATGGAAAAGAATGAAATCAGTCAACCAGAGTGATGAAGACTTTTGGAACATAAAATAGTAATAATGCAGAATCTAAAAGACTAATTAAAAAAAAGATTAATTGACTTAAGTTCCAATATTAAAATCTTATCAATCAATCTATAGTGCAGACCATTTAAATGCTCTAAGAGCCCAGATGACATGCCTTCTGCAGAGGTAATGAGAAATCAGAGTTGCTTCTAGTTTTAGGACAATGTTTTGTGACAGTTTTCTTGAAAAAATGTTTATAAAAGAAAACCAAAGGGACATTTGTGAGATGAAAACAAGTTCTGAAGGCAAACTTACAGGGACCTTGGCTTGAAAGTCTCTTTCCTTCCTTTGGAGAAGAACCACAGGGCAAGTGCACCTCAAAGGTCAGTGCATTCCCGACTTTGCACCTGCGCATCGCAATGCAGCAGCATGAAATGCACTGGAGGTTAGACGCCATTGTTACTAAAGGGCCTGTCCCACTTGGGCATCATTTGCACGTCATGCAGATGGCACGCAAAGATTTTGTACATTCCATAATCCTGGGGTGCCACGCGCGACCGCGCATCACTGCCTACGTCACCACGCACCGTGTGCGCACGTAATGCGCACATCGTGATGCGTAAATTATGTCACATAAATAACGCGCAAATGACGCCCAAATGGGACAGGCCCTTATGTTATAAAGCAAAGACTCGGTAGAATAGTTGCAGTTAAGTTACTGAACTAGTAACTGGAAGTCTGGACCAAGGGCGTGTTTAAATATCACTTAGGAATTTAGAGCCAATAATTAAATAAATCTGACGAAAAGTAAACTTTGAAACAATGGTTTGTTGAAAAAACCCATCTGATTCACCAATGTTTCATTAGGGAAAATTGGCTGTATTGTAATTTGGTCTTCATGTGATCTGAAAGCATTGTAAGGAGGTTGGTGTTTAACTGCCCTCTGAAATGACCTGGCATGTCATCCAACTCGGGGGCAATGAGGAGTAGGCAATAACTAGCAGCCGAAACAGAAGCATCCATGAACAGTTACAAAATAAAGTTTAAATGAAAAGCCAATGAAGAATTTAAATGGTACTGCACAGTAGGCTTTCACCTGCATGACATGACATGACATATGAAGATGCTTCAATGTAACTTCTGGTCAGACCAGAAAAACCTGTTTGCTGTGAATTATACAGTTTTATATTATTTAGAAAGTGTTTTATTTTAAAGAACGAACAATTAAAAAAAATTGAGAGATTTTAAAATGTTGGAGAAATTCAGCGTTACCATTTTAGTTTTTGTCACGGTTAGCCTGAAAACATTATTTCCTTTAACTTGAGAAGACAGCAAGATTTTAAAAGTAACGAATGAACTGCAAGGCCCATGCATCAGGCTTTTCTCATACCTATTGTACCAGGGCCTGGCCAGTAGTCAGTCTCCACCTCAGAAGTCTGATCGGGGTCTGGAGCGTGGGCGGCTGGGAACTTGGATGACTTGATGATCTCCACGCCTGTCTTGAGTTGTGCTGCCATTGCATCTGCATCTAGAGTGGTAATCAGTGGGAACTCAGCACGTGTTATGCGTCAGTATAGACTGTAGGGTTCCCCATCAATCCGCTGCAGGCCTTCGCTAATTAGAGCGCTAATCGTGAAATGCCATAGTTGCAAACTAAAATATTGCATCGTTTTGGCAGCGATTTATCACATTTAAATCTAGTCCTGCAATCAAATCATCATCCTGGTCATTTTGCAATTGATTAGTTTTGAAGATAAGCCATATTGTAGATTACCAGCACATTTAATGTAAAGTTCACGAGACCTGATGTTGTAGAACCTGTTATACTCAGAATAATGTGTGCCTGATATACGAGAAGTAATTCCTAGAAATGTGGTCTGTAAAAACCCAATATTTACTTTGTTTAGCACACACTATGCCTTGATTTAAATGTATATGGCCATTGTTTTGTACAGATTTTTTTTCCCAAAACAATTTGCAAAAAGCACCGTGAGACAGGGGTTTAAGATGTTGACAAGTATAAAGGTAACTTTTTGTTGAAAATAAATCCTCTAATTCCTAGGGAAGAGAATGCAGAAATAGGAAAGTTACTATATTTCCCAATTCAACCTTTGAGCAAGGTGCCTTAGTGGACATGCGAGACCAGAGAGCTGACCTTAAACAAACAAAGTCGACATCTCTGAGGTTATTTTACATTATTTTGTTGTATTATTCTTTCCATCCACAATGATCACCATCTCGGTCCTCGTAAGCCTCCTGCTCCATTAACTCCACCACTAGAACAGGGACAATCTGGCAGTGCTTTCCCCAAAAACTTCCCTGTTCAGTTAAATTTTGCTCTTTAACTAGCAGCCTTTGGGAAATTGGTCACCTATTGCCAGGAAACGAGAGGCACCCTAGTCTCGTCTACACACTAGTCTATCGCTCTTAGTGCTCATACATTTGTAAGTTCTAGGAGCAGAATTAGGCCATTCGGCCCATGAAGTTTACTCCGTCATTCAATAATGGCTAATATATCTTTCCCTCTCAACCCCATGTCTCCTGCCTTCACCCCATCACCCCTGAAACCGTTACTAATCGAGATTACAATGCTCTTACAATGGCAGAACCTGGTGGAAATTGACAAATCACCCATCAGCATGAAGGTTCTGATCAATGAGCACCGAGATTGTGCATTATGAGTGATCTCATTGCCTCAAAAATTCAGTTTGTGATTAATCCTGGACCTTGTCAAAGATCTGGCTCAGTACCATCCTACTCAGTTTGTTTGCCTTCAGACTGAAGGTATCTTTATGGTTATCTGATTATAGTTCCTCCAACTTCAGCAACAAACGTCTCAGAGGAAATCGCACACGCTGATAATAGATAAGGCAGAGACCTGATTCTTTGATCTTATTGCCTTTGAGCCAGCTCCCTACTGCTGTCGCACCAGTAGACGGGTAAATTTACACTTTAATTTCCTGTTATACATCCCCATCTGTGGTGCAGATGGTGGCTTATATCCTGGATATATTTTAATAACTTGTAGGCTTTTTAATTAAATCAGCAAGTTATGATCAACTAGAACATGTTTAGTGTTGCATGATATCACCTCTGCATTACCAATCCAAACCCTGAGTTTTAGTGGAATGGTGGCACAGCTAATGGAGCTGTTGTCTCACAGCTGTAGCAACCAGAGTTCGAGCTTGGCTCACAGCCTTGTTGGAGGTGACAGTGTTGGATTCAGATTGGGAACTCACAGAAATTTGGGGCATTTTTTTTTTGGGTGGGGGGGTGTTTAAGGAATAACTTAGGGAGATCTTTGAGAGATCAGAGAGTTGAGAGGATGAGTTCAGTGCGGGTGTGGGGTGAGGAGTTTCGCTTAGTTTAGTTTAGAAATACAGGGTGGAAACAGATCCTTCTGCCCACCGAGTCCACGCCGACCAGCGATCATTCCAACACTAGTTCTATTCTATACACTGGGGACAATTTACAGAAGCCAATTAATCTACAAACATGGACGTCTTAGGAAGGTGGGAGGGAACCAGAGCACCCTGAGGAAATCCACGCAGTCACAGGGAAAACATAAAATCTCCTCAAAGATAGCTCCTGTAGTCAGGATCAAACCTGGGTCTCTGACGCTGTAAGGCAGCAAATGTACTGCTGCATTGTCCCTAAGAGGCTTTGTAAGGCCCGAGAAAGCGGCAAGTATGGAGCATCCCGAGCTTCAAGCTGCACATCGGAAGCCTTGCTATTAAAGCATGGTTATTCCAAACTCAGAGCGTCAAATAAGTAGAAGTTGGCAAGGAATGACATTGCTCAACAGCCAACAGGGAAATCACATAATCTGTACATGCTCGATCGATCATGACTAGAATGCCCAGCTGAATTTTTTAAATCCTACAATTTGACCAGCTGATGGTAACAACAATGTTCCATCCTGATAGTAACCAATTTTAACAAAAGCAGCTTTGAGGAAAAAAAATCGTTTTAAATATAATAATGGAGGACGATCAGCTCTCTCATGCTCATCTAATAGACTGTTAGTGCCCTCTGGTGGACCGGATTGCAGAACTCATCAGTTCCATTTTCTAAGGCCTCCTTCTGAAGGTGATGGTCAAGTGCTTTTAATGGGAAAAATGGATTCCTTTTACTAACACAATCCTGAGAAGTGAACGGCATGGATGGAAAAAGAGGGAATTTAGTCTTTTTCCCCCATAATATGATAAATTCATCAATTCATCCCTATTAGGAAGTCTTATTCCAATAGGAAATAAGTTGTGTGATTGCTGCCATAGTGGGACCAATCTACTTTCTCTTTGAAAGTGATTGATTGCACAATTTAAGAATATTCGATTTATTCCAGCAAAAAAAAGTATAAGATTGATTAGAAAACAAAGCTTAAAAGACTCTATTCTTTAATTTATCTTATAGTCTGAAGAGATTATGTTACTTAAACATTCCAATAGTGATAATTTGCTGCAAAAATGTTTAGCTGAAGTATTAGAATTAATTAGACATTTACCAAGACCTACAGTTATGGAAATTCACAAGCAAACAGCACATTGAGATTAATATGAATATTGTTAGCAGGAAAACAAGGCACATAGTAACGGAAAAGATGAGTCACAATCAAGCAGAACTATGAAGAATAACAAAGAAACAAGAAAATGGATCTGGTATTAATCTTGAAAGTATCCTTAAAACTGTGGTAAACCATAGAATGAAAGATTCTGTCCATATTTGAAAAAGTAACTTTTTCACAAAATGGTGATTCAGATACTGTGTTACTGTCAGCTGCCACAAACGATATATATTTAGGCTGAAAGAGGGTTACTCCAGCATTGTACATATAACTGAAATAACTCAAAATCACTGAAATATCACATTTACATAAGTATTCAGACTTTACTCAGTACTTGGTTGAGCCACCGTTGACAGCGATTACAGCCTCAAGGTATGATGGGCATGACGCTACAATATTGACACCTGTGTTTGGGTAATTTCTCCCATTCTTCTCTGCAGATCCTCTCAAGCTCTGTCAGGTTGGATGGGGAGTGTCGATGCACAGCTATTTTCAGGTCCCTCCAGAGATGTTCGATAGGGTTCAAGTCCGGGCTCTGGCTGGGCCACTCAAGGACATTCACAGACTTGTCACGAAGCAACTCCTGCATTGTCTTGACTGTGTGCTTAGGGTCGTTGTCCTGTTGGAAGGTGAACCTCCACCCCAGTCTAAAGTCCAGAACGCTCTGGAGCAGGTTTTCATCAAGGATCTCTCTGTACTTTGCTCCGTTCATCTTTCCCTCAATCCTGACTAGTCTCCCAGTTTCTGCCGCTGAAAAACATCCCCACAGCATGGTGCTGCCAGCACTATGCTTCACTGTTGGTATGGTATTGGCCAGGTGATGAGTGGTGCCTGGTTTCCTCCAGACATGATGCTTGGTATTTAGGCCAAAGAGTTCAATCTTGGTTTCATCAGACCAGAGAATCTTGTTTCTCATGGTCTGAGAGTCCTTTCGGTGCCTTTTGGCAAAGTCCAAGCGGGCTGTCATGTGCTTTTTACTGAGGAGTGACTTCCGTCTGGCCACTCTAATATAAAGGCCTGATTGGTGGAGTGCTGCAGATATAGTTGTCCTTCTGCAAGGTTCTCCAATCCCCACAGAGGAACTCTGCAGCTCTGTCAGAGTGACCATTGGGTTCTTGGTCACCTCCCTGACCAAGGCCCTTCTCCCCCGATTGCTCAGTTTGGCCAGACGGCCAGCTCTATGAAGAGTCCTGGTGGTTCCAAAGTTTTTCCATTTAAGAATGACGAAGGCCACTGTGCTCTTCGGGACCTGCAATGCTACATAAATTGTTTTATACCCTTCCCCAGATCTGTGTCTTGACACAATCCTGTCTCGGAGGTCTACGGACAATTCCTTCATCTTCATGGCTTGGTTTTTGCTCTGACATGCACTGTCAATTGAAGGTCCTTATGCAGACAGGTGTGTGCCTTTCCAAATCATTTCCAATCAATTTAATTTACCACTGGTGGACTTCAATCAAGTTGCAGAAACGTCTCACGGATAATCAATGGAAATAGGATGAACCAAAGATCCATTTTGAGTGTCATAGCAAAGGGTCTGAATACTTATGTAAATGTGATATTTCAGTTATTTATTTTTAATTACTTTGCAAAAATTTCTAAACACCTGATTTCGCTTCTTCATTCTGTGTGTAGATTGATGAAAAAAGAATTTAATCCATTTTAAAATAAGGCTGTAATGTAACAAAATGTGGAAAAAGTGAAGGGGTCAGAATACTTTAAGAATGCACTGTATGTCTATCTGTCTATATTTATAGAACCAAGTAATGAAACCATGTCAGGAAGAATATCTACCCAGGTGTTGGTAGCAAGTCCATGTCAGAGGGAATACATTTGTCAATCTCAATTCAGTTCAGAGTGAGTTGGGGTTCAAAACCTTCTATAAACAGGTACCGATTCAGAATGAATTTGCAGTTGTACTCATAGGACCAAGTGTATCAATTGGAAAAAATGTCATATCAGTGCAGTGGGAAAAACTTTAAATTCTCCAGCAATAGGGAAAGCAATTGCAAAGTGGACTAAATCCTCCCTCCAAAAATGCTTTTGGGTTTAACGCAATATTGCATCTATCTGCATATTATTTGTAGTGCCCTGGATAAAAGGGAGATTACTGAGAACGACTCAAACTTCTCCACGTCTCTCTGCTTGGCCAGTAACCATTGAGGCAGACGGGGGTGGGAGTGCTAATCTTCAGTGAAAGTGACCAAAAGTCTCACAGTCTCAACTTTGGAATTTGACTCGGTATCCAAATAACCATGAGAAAACTGTCTTAAAGAACACCTGATGCAGCACATAATCCATAACATTCACCGGGCCTATCTCAAGAAAAATAGAAAAAGGAAGAGAATTTAGCACCATAATGTGCTAAGTTATCAGAAGTCAAATACAAAGTAGTAAGGAACTATACCATATTGCTTGTAGATAGGAGGCTTTCTGTATATGTTAATGCCTTGGTCTGTGGAGAGAAAGTTAAACAGGTTATTGATAATTACACAAAACAATGTAAAAAAATGTTTTCAATACTAATTCCAAACAAAATTGAACATACACATTAATCTAATATAGAATGTGCACACACAGGGCAAATGTCAATGTGTCATGTCATTGTGCATCAGAGAAATACCGCCAAAAAGCTTCAGCAACAACACGGAAAACTACAACATGTGCAAAAGAGCAAAGCGGCAAAATGCAAAGTACTTCAATATATGAATAATCCAAGCAAGAACAATGGCAACAATTTATGATTAACATTTCTATGTTATGCAAAACATTTGAATGCTACACACTGTTTCTGCTTCTGAAGTTTTCTTTATTTAAGTACATTATTCAGGCTATTTATTGAGCAACACTATTTTTCTGGTGGAAGTCGATTTAATTATGACTGATGTTGCTTTGTCAGATGCCACTAGCTGCAGCAGAGTTGCTTCACAGATCCAGTGTCCCAGGCTCAAACGTAACCTGTGGATTTCAATGTAATCCTTGTGACTACATGAATGTCTACTGGGTGTTCTGGTTTTCTCGCACATCCCAATTACATTTAGGCTGGTAGCTTAATTGGCCATTGTAAATTGCCTCAACAGTGTGGCAGAGTTGGGGTGGGAGTTGATAAAACATTGGGAACATAAAAATGGGATTCGTACAGGATTAGTGTAAAAATGAATAATGGTCGGCACTGTCATGTCGTATGACTCTTTGCACGACTCAAATTCCATATAGTTTTTTAAGTTCTGAGTTGGTGATTCGGGAATATATATCAAGCATTTTGGATATTTATTAAATGGGAAAGATGTCATCCTGATTTAAAATGTAATGAAAAGTGGAAAGCTTGATCCATCATCAAGTTATATTAACTTCAGCATCTATGCCATGTGACGATATGTCTCCTAAACATGATCATATGTAATGCACTTCAATAATAAACTTCCCGAAGCAGAACTGATTCATGAAGGATCAACAGCTTATCATGGCTGATATGGCAGCTAGACATAAAACATATGGAAAATGCTATGTGCTGGTAGAGATCGGAAATGATAACACAAGATTCTTTATCGTGCCTGCATCCTGCTGGTCAGTCAATTCAGCACATAGATGGAAGAGAAAAACTTGTCATTTTGAAATGTCCTTTTCAGTTTGAATAGTTGCAATTTTTAATGGGGAAGAAGATGTGGATTGCATTGGAAATAAAATATGAAGATAAATGTTTCTCATGGTGTTACACCATCATTGTCATCTTTTCATTTGATTATTTTAATTCAGACATCAGCCTTGCTTTCTATTTTATTTGCTATATTGTTATTTGGTTCATTACTGCAATGCGATCTCTCATATCTTAGTTTTTTTGCCTTGCATAGTATAAATAATTAGTTTTTAATGAACATTGAGAGATCAGTAGTACTACTGTGGTCATTTAGATTACATTTAACTGTCGCTTCTTAATCTATATTTGTACGGCCGAGAATTAGGGTCTACAACTTCTGTTCAACCTGATGAACCTTCTCGGCATTCATAGCTTCTTTGACAGAATCTATTTTAATTCTGTGTCAGGTCAGCTGATAGACCTCAACTCATGGAGCCGTTATTACCCGTTCGATGAGGACTCTGCTACTATCTGCCTCAGAGACATTGCTGCTATAGTTTTGCTCTGTATCGATCAGGAACAGCAACATTCCTGGTCCCAAACAGGATGCAGGATAGAGATAATGCTCGTCATATCCCAAATGAAGACAGAGATTGGATTAGAAACCTGGTTTAAGTTTTAATCTTTGCTGCTGAATATTCTTCAGAACCAATAATTAATTTCCACATGCTATAAAACAATAAATTGTGCTACCAGTTAAAACAGTCTGTTAGGGGGGAAATTCTTCTTTTGTTACAGTGATAAATGCATAATGTAGCAGAGGCTTTGCAGTGTACTTTGCTTTTGAAATTCGGTTCTGTTGACTCAAGTAAAACCAAAATTTTAAAACAAGGCTGATTGCACAGGGACCAGTATATTGTTCCACAATTAATGAAAAATGTAGGAATTGTTAGGAATTAGGAATGTCCAGATCAAATTGAATGTGTGTGAATTCTGGTAGATGTTGACGTATTTCTGGCACTAATGTAAAAATAGTCGTATGTTCTCTACTCAACCAGCACATTCTAAGGAGTCCCTGTATAGGCCTTGCTTCAGAAGTGATCAAATAATTTTAAGTCAGGCGAATTTCACAGATTTAAAAACCATTCCAAAGAATCTGTGTGGAGAAATGTAGACAGGACATAAGAGATAGAGACAAAGCTACAGCCTAGACTACAACAGTGACCATTGTGGTTAAACTCCTACCTGGAAGATGGAAATGTTTAGGGGTCAGAACATAAGATGGTGTTAGAGGCCTGTTGTCTGGCCGCATAGGGAGAGGGGAGCTCCGACCACTGGATGGCTCATTGCCTCCAATAAGAAGAGTAAAAGATAATGAGAATGGCATAGACGGCTTTAAACAAAAAAAATTAACACAACAAAAATGGATCTACAATAACAGAAATACAAAATCAATTCAAAGGTTACTTAACACCTCAATAATGATGGGTTAGTTTACATAAAATAATTTATTCTTACTTGGTTAACAAAAAAAAACATTACACTAAATAATAAAATGCAAAAATTTGTTTTAAAGTGAAAATCAATGTATCTATTTTAATACTTTGAGTACAAATATTTGAACACTCTTGAATAATTTTAGAGTAAGTGCAAAATAGCACTTCAGCTTATAGTTTAAATACATATCTATTTCCAGAGAGCTAAATAAATTCAAATTTATGAGGAGTAATATCTATCCCAGATATAAAAAGTCACTCAATGCAGATAATAAATTGTATCTTCAAGATATATGGTTGCTTTATTTCCACTCTAGTATGAATTTCAAACTTATTATTTTTGATAGGTTTCAGTCGCTCTGAATAAAAGATAAATAATAGCTATTATTCTTGACAAATAGCAAGAACTTTGAAAGAAATCTGTAACTGCAGAAAATGTTGGAAACATTCATCAAGATGGGCAGCAGCCAGAGAACCAGAGGCATGACCCTGGGTTGGACATAGTTGCATCTGCTGCCTGTCCTGCTGAGAGTTACCAACATGTTCACTTTCAGCTTCAAATTTCCAGCATCTGCAATTTTTTGATCATCATTTAATAATCAAATTTGCATTTGGTTCGCAATCCCAAGTATGACAGGTAGATGCAGTTTAGTTTATTTTATTCTCACATGGACTGAATTACCATGAAAAGCTTTTTATTGCTTAGTATCCTGTAAGCGAAAAGACCACGCATGATTACAATCAAGCCGTTCACAGTGTACAGAATCAGGAAAAATGGTTTAACGTTTAGTGCAAGATAAAGTCCTGTAAATTCCGATTAAATATAGATAGAAGGTCTACAATAAGGTAGATGGGAATTCAGGACCGCTCTCTAGTTGGCCTGAGGATGGTTCAGTTGCCTGATAACAGCTGGGAAGAAACTGTTTTATACACAACATGGCTGGCAATTAAAAAATAACACTGACAGCTACTGGATCTTACTAAATCAACTCCACTATTTAAAATTATAATTTATAAAGTCTAAGTTAATAGTCACTCTTAGTAAAACAATTACCATGGATGGAGTTCTGACATTTTAGGCCCAATGTTATACCAGCTACTCGTGACTCTAGCCTAGATATTGCTGGGCACTGCTCCTGGAATCACAATCCCTGCATGCCCACATACCTGAGTTGGTGACGAGATCCTTCAGCAACTAATCCCACCGTCAGGGACCTGCTGATTGACTCGAGGGTAAGAGTGGAGGTATGTAGCTTCTCAAAGCTGACATGGAATTAATGAGTCTCTAGCATTCAAGTATCCAGGCATTCAAGGGCTTCATGTTAGTGTTCGTAAACACAATTCAAACCAAGCCAAGAAGATATTGGGAATTGAGAGTTTTGTCGAGGGTTTTAAAGAGGATATTCAGAAGTAGCAGGGATTACAGGAAGGATATTGCAGAGACCTGTGTAACTAAAGGCACCATTAAATGATTCATTTTCAGGTTGCTCCAAGGTACAGAACTGGAGGGATATGAAGTTGTAGGATTAGGGGAAGGTAACAGATGTAATGGAGGAGAGAGGGTGCAAAGACAGCTGCATACTGTGAATGATATGAATTTTAAGGATGACAATTTTAAAATCAAGGCATTTCTGGACAGTAAGAAAGAGGTTAATAGCAGCAAATGAATTAACTGTGCAATAAGCAGATAATAAAATATTTTTTTGACATGGAAGTACAATACTTTTTCCTTCTTTGTTCAAAATGAATAATGATAATACTCCAGGCTGTGGGGGTTTTATCTTCATGGCAATAACAATTCACATAATACATTTATTAGTGTGCTTGCCTTAAAAGACGTCTCAATAACATTCAGTGTCCGCACCATGCAAATGAAACACAACACACATTTCTAGCTGAGGAATGGTTGATGCAATTTAATACAGAGAAATGTGATGTGTTGCATTTTGGGACGTCTGACAAGGGCAAGACCTACACAGTTAATGGTGGGCCCATGGGGAGTGTTGTAGAGCAGGAGTGCAGGTGCATAGTGCCTTGAAGGTCAAGTCGGCGGTAGATAAGGTGGTCAAAAAGGCTTTTGGCACTTTGGCCTTCATCAGTCAGAGTATTGCGTATAGAAGTTGGGAGGTCATGTTGCAGTTGTATAAGACGTTGGTGAGAATGCATTTAGAGTATCGTGTTCCGTTCTGGGCACTATGTTATGGGAAAGATATCGTCAAGCTTGAAAGGGTTCAGAGAAAATGTGTACACTGTATCACTCAATGACACGACAATCTATATAAAATGGAAGAGTTGCAAAAACAAACATTGAAATGTAGACAAAAAAACAAGATTTAAAAATAAATGTAAGCACACTGCCCTGGGAAGCGAAAGTGTAGCCCATCCTGGTTCTTAACCACATTCTGTACAATGAGTTTCGGGATTAGTGTGAAAGAATGGAATAAATATTTCTCCTTTTCTTCTCCCCAAAATAATTTATTGAAACTGAAAACAAAACTAAATAGTTTAGCCTGCAATATGGGTAACTGAGAACACTACCTTCGTTTGCAATGTTTAATACTAAGACTCAAGACCATAATGGGTTTAGAGTGTTGAAATCAATGGTTCATTATTGGTTTTGTAAATAGTCAAAAATCTAATATTTGAAATATTCATTTAGTGGGCTTTTATTTATAAATTGTATCCAGAAAGCATTACCTTTACAGGGATCTGACAAGGTCAAAGATATTCCTTGTAGAATCTACAAACATCAGTCAATTATTGTGTTTCATTGAGCACTATATTTTATATCATATAACTTAGGGAACAAAGGTAGGAGAATTTTGACACGATAAGATGTCAAAATAGCAAAGCCATACGGACAGGACTCTTCATGTTTTAAATTTTACTGTCCGAATCATAAAATGGACTATACATTTTATACACATCAAGAAGCCTACACTTAAAAAAATTAGAGTATGGGATCACAGGGAGGTACTAAAATCTACAGACAAATTAACGGGAAACTAAAAAACATTAAAAATTATTTGGTCACTTCATATTAGTTCCTAGATTTTAATATGTTTACTAAGAATTAGAAATGAATAATGTAGAGTCTGCAAACCCCTCTCCTATAATGAACCATTAGTGAGATATAAAAAAGTGAAATCTTAAACTTTGCTGCAGCACATTGAAATATGAACAATGAATCAAGTAATTTTATTGCTCTTTTTCTTTAGCAGTGAAACTTGTGATGGACATAGAAACGTAGAAAACAGGTGCAGGAGGAGGCCATTTGGCCCTTCGAGCCAGCACCGCCATTCATTGGGATCATGGCTCATCATCCACAATCATGAACCCGTGCCTGCCTTCTCCCCATATCCCTTGATTCCGCTAGCCCCTAAAGCTCTATCTAACTCTCTTTTCAATTCATCCAGTGAATTGGCCTCCACTGCCCTCTGTAGCAAAGAATTACACAAATTCACAACTCTGGGTGAAAACGTTTTTTTCTCATCTCAGATTTAAATGGCTTCCCCTTTATTCTTGGACTGTGGCCCCTGGTTCTGGACTCCCCCATATTTGGAACATTTTTCCTGCATCTAGCTTGTCCAGTCCTTTTATAATTGTATATGTTTCTATAAAATCCCCTCTCATCCTTCCAAATTCCAGTGAATACAAGCCCAATCGATGCAATCTTTCCTCACATGACAGTCCCGCCATCCCGGGGATTAACCTCGCGAACCTACGCTGCACTCCCTCAATAACAAGGATGTCCTTCGTCAAATTATGAGACCAAAACTGCACACAATACTCCAAATATGTTCACACCAGGGCCCTGTACAACTGCAGAAGGACCTCTTTACTCCTATACTCACATCCTCTCTTTATGAAGGCCAACATGCCATTAGCTTTCTTCCCAGCCAGCTGTACCTGCATGTTTACTTTCAGTGACTGATGCACAAGGACACCCAGGTCTCGTTGCATTTCCTTTTTTCCTAATCTGACATTGAGATAATAATCTGCCTCCTTGTTCTTGCCGCCAAAGTGGATAACCTCACATTTATCTACATTATACTGCATCTGCCGTGCATCTGTCCACTCACTCAACCTGTCCAAGTCACCCTGCAACCTCCTAGCATCTTCGCAGTTCACACTGCCACCCTTCTAATGCAATGCTACTTATAAATATGTTTAATTAAACTAAAAAGTGTCAAAGGGAATTGAAAATGATATGGTTTTCCACAGCAATGTAGCTGCAATTAGAGTCAATTATTCCCAAAACTGATTTAAATCACTTCTCCAATTATTTCAGCAATCACAGACTCGGGTCGACTTGTTGCAGATAGCATAATTCTCATTGCCGAGTGAATGAATTTATGATAATGTTTCTATAATTTAAATAATTGCATAGATAGTGAAGTGTGGCAGCAGTGATGCATTAAATGAAAAATCGAAGTGAAAGTAAAATGCAAAGAGTGGAACCATTGCTTAAAAGAAAATAAAGCGCAGGAGTAAGTCAGCAGGTCAGGGTGCATCTCTGGAAGATATGGATAATGGATGTTTCATGTTGGGAACTTCTACAGACTAATTGGAATAGGGGGGAGAAAGCTGGAAAAGAAGTGGGGGCAGGACAAAAACAGGCGAGTGACAGGTGGATACAGGTGAGAGGGGTTTTGATTGGCGGATTGGTAAATGAACCCAGGAGGGCATATTTTTGCAAATCATTATAGATCTACATGCTCTGGGTGCTACATACTGATTAAAGTTGGTGAATGCTATCAGCTAAAATCAAACAACAAACACTAAACCTCTTTAAAACGGGTTGCAATGATAAGCAAGATCAATGTTAATGATTCTAGTCTTGGACATCGGAGAGGATCCAGTTACATCAACAATGGAAAATCCTCCAGAAAGCTGGACATTTTGAATAACAGAGAATTGCACTCTGTAAGTTTTTGCACTTTGTTCCCCGGAAACACTGATGTATAATAACATTGGGAACAATATTCTAGGGAATGGGAAGCAAACATGAGTATGAGTTCCAAGTTCTGGCAAAATATAAATTGCTGAAGGAGCCCAGCAGGTCAGAGGGCATCTGGGGACAGAATGGACAGACAGATTGGAGTTGTGGGGAGAGCAAGAAAAGGGAGATGGGACTAAGCCTAGCAAGTGATAGGTGCATATTGGTGATGGGGGTTTGGTTGGCAGATGGGTGAAGTAAGTGACAGAGGCTGGATGTGATAAGGATGTCAGATAGAGAGAGGAGAGAAGGAGTTTAAATGTAAAGCTGGATTGAGAGATGTGGATGGAAGGAGACAGGGGGTAGGGGATAGAGGGGGGATGAAAGGAAAATGGATGACGGGATGGGAGATGATTGTATAGAGGGTAAAAGAGCAGGGGGGGGGGGTGAGGGAGGTAAATCATAAGTGATAGGAGCAGAATTACGCCATTTTGCCCATCACGTCTATACCATTCAATCACGGCTGATCTATCTCTCCCTCCTAACCCCGTTTTCCTGCTTTCTCCCCATAACCTCTGACACCTGTACTAATTAAGATAGTGGGAAAAATGTGAACACACTGTGGTTGGGCAACCTGGGAAAGTAAAGGGCAGCAGGTTATCATTTGAAGTTGGAGAATTCAATGTTCATGCCGTTGGGTTTTAATTTAGTTTAGTTTTAGTTTTAGTTTAGAGAAACAACACGAAAACAGGCCCTACAGCCCACCGAGTACACGCTGACCAGCGATCCCCGCACATTGACACTATCCAACACACACTGGGATAATTTAGAATTATACCAAGCTAATTAACCTAAAACCTGTACGTCTTTGGAGTGTGGGAGAAAACCGTAGCTCCTGGGAAAAACCCACACAGTCTCAGGGAGAAAGTACACACTCCGCACAGACAAGCAGCTGTAGTCAGGATCGAACCTGGGTCTCTGACGCTGCAATGCAGCAACTTTAGCACTTCACCACTGTGCCACCGGGTTGTAAACTACAGGTGAAATACGAGGTGGTGTTTTTCCAGTTTGTTTGTGGCCTCACTCTGGCAATATGGATAGAAAGCATGAAATGAGAAGTGGTTAGCAATTGGGACATCCAGCAGGCCTGAGATCTGACTTTACAATTTAAGTACTGGGTTGTTCAACATAATGGGTTTGTTTAAATGCTGTCAGTCACTGTGGTATTCGAGTGGGCTGGCCAGAGGTGCATAGTTCCACTGAGGAGGAACAACTGCTTCCCTTGGTCTTCTTGGTAAACAGTGATGAAAGGGCTTTGGGATGGTCACACGAGAGTTAACAGTGGTGGATGGGGGAAAGAGGATGAAGTCTGGAACAGGAGGCTGTGCTGATCCAGGACTCAACGACGTTTTGACTAAATTGTAGGACTGCTTCTTGCTTTTCACCAACTGCTGACCTGTTTCAGCATGTCAGGAAAGATTTTCTCTTGAGATCGTGGGAAAAAATGCCTTTAGGGTCTGATTAAACTCTAAGGACCTCATGTAAATTTGTGAGGAAACTGTAGCTAAATGTCTCACCTGTTGACAGAACCATGCATGTTTGCAATTCAGACAGTGACAAAAGGTTATGTTCAGGCAGGTTTAGTAAATTGCTCATCTATATTTCAACCAAAACACACCCTTGGTTTTTTATTTTGGACTGCATTGCACATAGAAACATAGAAAAGTAGTGCAGGAGGAGGCCATCGGCCCTTTGATCTTGGCTGATCATCTAAAATCAGTACCCCAATCCTGCTTTTTCCCCATATCCCTTGATTCCTTTAGTCCTAAAAGCTAGATCTAACTTCCAGTGAATTGGCCGCCACTGCCTTCTGTGGCAGAGAATTCCACAGATTCACAACTCTCTGGGTGATTAAGTTTTTCCTCATCTCAGTCCTAAATGGCCTACCCCTTATTCTTAAACTGTGACCCCTGGTTCTGGACTCCCCCAACATCGGAAACATTTTTCCTGCATCTAGCCTATCCAATCCTTTAAAAATGTTATATGCTTCTATAAGATCCCCTCTCATCCTTCTAAATTCCAGTTAAAAACAAGCCCAGTCGACCCATTCTTTCATCATATGTCAGTCCTGCCATCCTGGGAATTAACCTGGTGAACCTACGCTGCACTCCCTCAATAGCAAGAATGTCCTTTCTCAAATTAGGAGGACAAAATTGCACACAATACTCCAGGTGCGGTTTCACCAGGGCTCTGTACAACTGCAGTAGGACCTCCTTGCACCTAAACTCAAATCCCCTCGCAATGATGGCCAACATGCCATTAGCTTTCTTCACTACCTGCTGCACCTGCATGCTTACTTTCAGTGACTAATGTACAAGGACACCCAGGTCTGGTGGCACCTCCCTTTTCCTAATCTGACACCATTCAGATAATAATCTGCCTTCCTGTTCTTGCCACCAAAGTGGATAACCTCACATTTATCCACATTATACTGCATCTGCCATGCAACTGCCCACTCATCCAACCTATCCAAGTCACCCTGCAGCCTCATAGCATCCTCATCGCAGCTCACACTGCCACCCAGCTTTGTGTCATCCGCAATCTTGGAGATGTCACATTTAATAGTAAGATTAAATGAGAACTTACCAGTTTGAAGTTTGATCCTTATTTTATGCGGTGTTACGATGAGGGATTACGTGAAGACCCCGCCAGCACGCATGCGCAACATTCTTCAAAGCAGCGGTGTGAAATCACAGAACACAGAAGTTGACTGAATGTATAGTAAGATAAGAGAACTAAAATACCAGTTGATCCTTATATAGAGGGTTGGGAGCGGAGGGCACGTAATCCCTCATCGTAACTCCTCATAAAATAAGGATCAAACTTCAAACTGGTAAGTTCTCGCTTAATCTTACTATTTTACTTCGGAGACACGTGAGTGACTACGTGAAGATTTCAAAGCTCTGTGATTTCATGCCATACATCACGCACTGCATCAGTGAAGAGCTAATTTTAATAATGCATTCAGACTTGACATAGGTATAGACATGTTGATGCTATTAATGTACACATAGTGATAATAGTACCTCCTCCACCCGGGAGGACTATAACACAGACCTAAAAAGAGTCGGCAAATACCCCTGGTCTGGCAAGGGTATTTCTAATGTTTGGAATTGTTCATTAGACCATCCTGCAGCCGCTAGGGTGTGGTCCCGTGAATGTCCATCCCTGCTGCTGAAATTGTTGCAGCCTGGGTGGAGTGAGACTTGTATGTCAGTGTTCACTCCTGAATCCCAGAACCCATATTAACCACCGGCCGATGGTCTGTAGTGATTCTCTAGTGAGGCTTCATTTGACTAACAATCATTGCTAGTTCAGAGTCCCTAAGGCTCTAGTGACCTTAACATACTGGTGTAGATATGTGGTACACACACAATTGAAGGTCCATGGGATATGCAATTCTAGTATGAGACCTAATGTCCCTGGTGATTTCTGCTGATTAAGTGATACCATAAATGTAATTCCCTGCAGAATAATCATCTTGTCCAGTTACAGCTATGCAAACTGGATGCATTGTGCTGACTCAGTGTCATGAGCATAACCACTTGTTTTAGTGAGCCAAGGGCAGGAATGTTCCAATGTTAACATCCCATATCTCTGTGTACCTGGCCTAGGGTGTGTCGAGTTGAAGATACCCTTCATAATCTCGATAACAGAAGGTGACCCGACAGTGTGGATTCTGCTCCTCGCAGCCAATATGCTGAGAAGGCACGTGCGGCACAGTAATGGCACTCTTGAAATGATTGTCAACACCATATGGAACTGAACTAAAGACGTCAGTCAATCCTGTCAATTTTTGTGTTAACAAAAAATACTCCCCATCCCTATGAGGGAAGCACTGTTTGTTTGGTGCTAACCCTGGAATTGCAGTGAGCATGTCCATAGTTTGGTTTGACAATTCTAAGCCGCAGGAAGCGGTCTTCCAAGTCTGCAAGTCAGTGTATAGATTTAAGTATGCAGAGGATGGTTCCCCGGTCACGGCTAACCAGCCATTTAGTGCCTGGAATCCATATGTTCTATCATCATTCCCAACATCAGCGAGAATCATGGCTGCATTGGCCAGTCAGGCACTCCGAAAATGCCTGAAGCGGGAAATGCTGAATTTGCAAGACCCATCTGGTAAGGTAAAATGGAGGGACACAATGAACATACTTCCTCAGTGTCGCGAGAATGCATCCATCGCCACTGATATGCCACGTATTTTGCAACTGGTGTTTGAGCCTTGACATTTTGATCTTTAGGTGTATTCACCGAGACTTAATGTCCTTGAATCCTTGCGATTCCACATCCATTCTTGTTTACCTGCTGATACGCCAATGCCAATGAAGTTAGGTAAACTATTACCGGATACTTTGACTTGATTGCACCCATGTGATTTATATATAATAGCGCCAGAGTGTATCAAGTTAGACTTGAGCATGCAGATATGCATATTTGCACAAACCTTTATCCATAGAATGCACCTTATGTGAATAGGTAGTTGATACCATATAACTGAATAATTGGTAACTCATGCAAACCCCATCCGCCTCCATACTAAAGATGGTATATAGTAATTATCCTTCTTTAAGCATAGCATCAGTTAGTAATTAACTGACGAGTACTGATGAAGGTTAGTGGGGCAATGGGACTGTTTGTCCACCATGGTGACTTTGATAGTTTCAGCTGGGAATAGCCTGTGAGCTTGCTCCTTTCCTCTGATGGTGCAGAAGGCACAATAGCACAGCTGACCAATATATTGCCAATCCCGGACAATTTAATAATTTCAGTTGGTATCAACTTAAATTTACTGGATGGATGAGAATCCAATTTCTGCAGAATGGTTAGTGGCTGATACCGCTGATTTGGCAAAATACAGTGTTTTAGAACATCGTAGATTGCCCATAATATAATATCTTAGGTGAGCCCAGAGGAAACTGTTCCCCTGTTGTTAGACAGTAATGAAGTTTTCTATTCAAAAAAGTCTATACTGCATATGCGAGTTGAAACCGGTATCTTTCATTGTGACAATGAGCGGCCCGCAACTACGGCCTGTCTTGAAAGGCAACTCTGTCTTGCATAAACAAGTGTAAAGTTTCCAACTTGTAAATGGTCCACATACCTCATTTTTCGGAAAGAACAAGACCCACCTACCTTCATGGTTATTGGTGGTCTTGTGGTAAGCCCAAAGGCCCCTGGCGCGGGTTCTAATTCCGTCCCAGATTTGGAGAGTAGGATTGCTGGGGTGCGTGGACCCAATTCCCTGAGGACCGGTTTGGCCTTGGCCTGAAAAGCCAGCGCCCAGTTTTGAAGCTGCCACCAGCTTCAGTGAAACGCTTGCTGCCGAATGAGGCATGGGGTGTGTTGCCGTGGTACCTTGATAAGCCAGACAGCTTTAATTCTTCATCCGGGTCTTACCTGTTTGTGCAGGTTCTTGAAGAGAGGATTCGGCGGCTAGACATTGCTGGCCTCACTTGAACCTCCAGATTTGAAAATTTAAGGCAGGTCTGATGGCGTTCTTCTGGAAGCAGTTCATTTTGAAGTGCATTGTACCCCCAGATAGCGCTGTTCACTGCTGGTCCTTTCAGGGACAATTCTGCAGGTGTATGGTATTCCACCGCCGGAACCTGTGATGTGGCGTGAGGTGGCTGTTCCTTCCCGAGGGAACTCTGGCCTTCAGGCTACGTTTCGCGAAGGTCTTGATGCCACGCCAGAATTCCTAGAACCTCACGTTTGTACTCCAGTATGTTCCCTGGACATACTTCCGAGTCTTCCGCTTCATGCGGGGTACGTAGGCGGTGGACCTTCCAGCCCGGACCCATGCTGAGACTCTGAGGTTATCCGCCGGCGGGAAATACCTCCGCAGGCGGTAATCTTAGAGCCCGGACCCTCCGAGTCTATGGGCTCATCCGCCGGTGGTATATACGCAGCCCGGACACTGCAGGTCTCTGGGCTTACCGTAGGCGGTATATCTCTACTGATATGCCACACATGGACCATATCAGGAGGGAGCATTAGTGGGATGAGCGCTCTCTGACGCTCTCCATGCTCCACATGGGTAAACGGCCGAGGCCGTACCCATGTTGGAGGGGACCCTCCTGGCCTGCCCAGTCCTTTCAGACTCCATTAAATCTCTCTGGGCCGCTGGAGCCTGAAAAATGCTGCCGGCTATCCGCACTTCTGTGGTCCGCAGCCGTGTCCTCACGCGGTCCCTGCGGCCGGGTTTCCCTGAGCCGGATTCATCCCGCGGTTTGTCTTCCCGTGGTCCCCGCAGCCGGGTTTTCCCCTGAGCCGGGTTCACCCCGCGGTTAGGCTTCTCCCCACGGTCCCTGCGGCTGGGTTTCCCCGAGCCGGGTTCACCCCACGGTCCCTGCGGCCGGGTTTCCCCCGAGCCCGGTTCGTCCCATGGAGAATCTTCCCGCGGTCCCCACGGCCGGGTTTTCCCTCCAGCCGGGTTCACCCCTCGGCCAGAATCTTCCCGCGGCCGGGTTTTCCCTCCAGCCGGGTTCACCCCTCGGCCAGAATCTTCCCGCGGTCCCCGCAGCCGGGTTTCCCCGAGCCGGGTTCACCCCGCGGCTTGATTCTCTTGTTGTCCCGGGTTCCCCGCGGAATCCATTCCGCGGTTTACCACAGCCGGGATTCCCTCGCGGTCCCTGGAGACGGGATTCCTGTCTGTGGTGGGGATCCCCCTCCAGCCGGGCATCCCCGCGATTGTCGCAGCCGGTATTTCCCCACGGTGTAGGGTAACGCAATATCTCCAGCAGGAACTCTGTGCACAGAGCTTCCTGCAAGGAGAAAAAGCAGACCTGGAATTAAGTCGAAAAACGTACCTTCAGGTTTCAAACTTACCGCTGGTGGAGCAGCGCTTCCACAGCCTGTCCATGCACAATGCAGTAGACGATATGTCGTGCATGCGAGCTGGCGGGGTCTTCAGGTAGTCACTCACATGACTCCGAAGTAAAATTCCCTCTTCTAAATCGTTAATATATATTATAAATAACTGGGGTCCCAGCACCAAGCCTTGCGGTGCCCCACTAGTCACTGCCTGCCATTCTGAAAAGAGCACGTTAATTCCTACGCTTTGCTTCCTGTCTGCCAACCAGTTCTCTATCTGTCAATACCCTGCCCCCAACACCATGTGCTCCAATTTTGCACACTAATCTCTTGTGTGGGATCTTGTCAAAGCCTTTTTGAAAGTCCAGGTACACCACATCCACTGGCTCTCCCTTACCCATTCTACTTGTTACATTCTCAAAAAATTCCAGAAGATTAGTCAAACATTATTTCCCCTTTATAAATCCGTGCTAACTTTGACCGATCCTGTCACTGCTTTCCAAATGCGCTGCTATAACATCTTTAACAATCGACTCAAGCACCTTCCACACTGATGGAAGGCTAACTGGTCTATAATTGCCCGTTTTCTCTCTCCCTCCTTTTTTTAAAAAGAGTTACATTGACTACCCTGCAGTCCACAGGAACTGATCCGGAGTCAAGAGAACATTGGAAAATGATCACCAATGCATCCACGATTTTGATAGAGCCATCTCCTTGAGTACTCTGGGATGCAGACCATCGGGCCCTGGGGATTTATCTGCCTTCAGTCCCAACAGTTTACCCAACATCATTTCCTGTCTCTGATTATAAGGGACCTACATTTGTCTTCACTAATTTTTTCCTTTTTACATCTCTAAAGAAGCTTCCAGAGACAGTGAAGCTTTTAGAGTCCAGGGCATTTAACAATAAATTATACAAGGATCAGGAGCTCCGGCCTGAAATGAATGAATGTGGTCAATGCCCACATGCCAAAAGAGCTCCAAAGAATTAAACATCACAAACTCTTACATAATTGTGATCTATGTAAATAAATAACATAAACGCAACCTTCCAACATGGAAAATACTGGAAAACATTTCAGCTGGTCATACACCACTAAAAATAAACGACGCAAAGTGTTGGAGTAACTCAGCGGGTCAGGCGACATCACTGGAGAATATGGATAGGCTCTTAAAGAAGGGTCCCGACTTGAAATGTCACCTATCCATATTCGTCAGAGATGCTGCCTGACCTGCTGAGTTACTCCAGCACTTTGTACCTTTCTGTGTAAACCAGCATCTGCAGTTCCTAGTATCCACCACCAAAAATAAGATGTGTGAATTTGAAAAATAGAGTTGCATTTACATAGTGCCTTTGACACACCTATTGGAATTTCTTGAAGCGTTTTAGAGATGAAGTTGCCAAGTGCACCTGCCAGCCTCTATAAATAGTAACTGTCGACATGAAGGATAATTGCTTTCCCTCAAAATAGAGCATGGGATCTTTTTTTTTTTTAAATACCTCAGTTGACAGATTGGCCTTAACAATTCAACTAAAACACATTTTGTCCAATAGTGATAAACTATTGTGCAGGGAGTAGAAACAAATAACTACTGATGCTGGTCGATACCAAAGACAGGCACAAAGTGCTGGATCAGGCACTTCTGAAGAATAAGGATGGGTGACGTTTTGGGTTGGGACCCTTCCTCTGACCGGAAACATAACCCATCCTTTTCCTCCACAGATGCTGCCTGATCCGCTAAATTACTCCAGCACTTTGTGGTTATCTATTGTGCAGAAAGGTCAGCCATGACGCTACTCTTAAAATGAAACCAGTACACAGCTGAAAAATAGAGTATCACTCAAACTGCAAAAAAAAAATCTCATCATGACCAGTTATGTGAAATTAATTGACCATTATTATGACTGCTTTTGGGACATGGTTCTGTAAGATGAATTGCCCAGCTGTTGTGAGGGTTGTGCGATTGGAATTCTTCACTTACCAGGCCTGTGAAAGTGCTGTGGACTCCGGGCAACAGTGGGTGTGTAGCAGTGACGGCTGTAGACAGGGGAGCTGATGGAACCCTGGCTGGAGGACCTCTGCACCATTCGATCACGAGCGTCGTGGGATCCCTGAAATATATTTCCATGTGTTACATCCTCAGCTCAGACAACGAAGAGAGCCTTACTGTATTATGTTTTAAAGTGAGCCATCTCAGTGAGAAAGCTGAGAAATAATTTGACTGTGAAGTGAACATACAATGAGACCAGAATGGTACAAATGTATCAATAATTGAAGCTGAAAGCATCACAGTTGAGTCCATCTTAAGGGCCTGTCCCACCTTCACGACCTAATTCACGACCTCTGCTGAGTTTGCCCTTGACTCATACTCGCAGCATGGTCGTCACGAGGTCTTAGGAGGTCGTAGGTACTCGTGGCATCAAGTATGTCGGGGCTTTTTTCTAGCCTGATGAAAAATGTCCAAGAGTAAAAAAGGTAGTGAATTAGGTCGTGAAAGTGGGACAGGCCCTTAAAGGGATCATCCAACTTTAATGACAGAGTCTTAGAATTATATCACTCTATGTTGTTAAAGTTAATGATTGACAGTAAAGCATTAATCAACTACACAATTTACTCTACTCTATAAACTAGAAAGATTCTCTATAAAGTAGGAAAGGCCTCAATTTCAAATTAACAGCTTCTCTTGAAAAATAGACTAAATAAAATCATTCCTCTTTTTAATATCATCTGTTACTGGAAGATTTAAAATATGCAGTAAATAATTTATTCTGAAGGTCATTGGCAGTACAATAAAATATTAAATATATGTGTTCATTGTAGACTGAAAATATGGGGATGATAAAAAATTATTGTAAATGCAGACTCAAAGGAACTTTTCTATGCTTTCCGATTGCAGGACTGAATAACGGGATGTGGATAATGTCAAATAGCAGTGTTTTCTAGATTGCACCCTCAAAACGACTCTGTCCTTTCAGCGCATCATATTTTGTTCAGTATGAGCTAAAGGATATTAAGTGTGTCTGCAAACCTATATCCCAATGTGGTTGCACAGTGTATTTACACTATGTTATTTTCAGTCTAAATTTAAGCTCTAATCATTTTTTAGTAATTGTTGGCTTCGTTAACATGGGCATTAATTTAAACAAAAATTAAATGCTCAGATTATGTGCAAGAGGTAAAAAAAAAGACAAACTTTACAATCCTGTGGTTTTGTTAATGTGTGCATTAACTTTAAATATTTTTTTAAAAAGCTCAATTGATAAGTGCAATGGGTAAAATGAAACAAGCAAACTTTACAATCCTGTGGAAAGTGGACTATTATTTATCAGTTCTAATTTCTATCCAGCTTTGGCCACTTCCTTTGTCAAACCCCTTTCTTTGATCTTGACACTCTTTTGGAAACTTCAGGCTTGTGTTGTATTTGAAATGTGCAACAAATTGCAATTTTATGTTTGGGAGGGGGCAATGGAAAGGGTGTCAAGCAAATTAGTTTCAGCTCACCACTCAACTGTTTTACCACAGGATCCTGGCCTTGTTGCCAGCTGAGATTCAAATGCCTAACATGGTAGACAACATTGCTTAATTAGTCCTTCCAGCTGTGCCTCATGGAGGTCCTCTGATGAAAGAAAGAGCCTGCAGAGCGATGCTGCAGTAAATGTAGTTGGGTTTTTAGTTTGATTAAGCCTTCAGTCAGATCCATTTGCGGCATTTTAACTCGACTGACAATCAGATTGAACAAAACTGCTTTAAGATGGTGCTGAAAGTACACTTTTGACCTCAGTGGACATTTTGTGCTTCCACGTCAGAATGCTTGATTAAAATTGGCTTGGTTAAGACTGTGTAAGCAGCAGCCCCTCAACAGTCCTTTAACAAGCTTGATTTTTCAGGAGCTGAGTTTTTGGTCAACATCATGCAGAGCCAGAAAGCTCGAAGAAACACAACTTTTGTTCCAATTTTGTCATAAATCATTATTACTTTTTCACTAAAAATAACAAGAAAACTGCAGAGCAGTTGTTGTGTACTCCTTGCTGGTCAAGCGAAGGATACCAAGTTTAAAAAAAAGTTACGTTAGTCAAAGCTAACTCAACTTCTTACTTTAACTGAAAGAAAAGGCACAAGGACAGCAAAATCATTTGGATCACATAGAGAATCACAAGACAGGCAGATAGACACCAGACAGGATGTGAACACAGGAAGAGAAGTCAGTAAGGAGGTGTGATAGATTTAGAAGAGCATTGAGGAGGATAGTTGAACTGGCATTCTTGGGCCTTCTTTAACATTTTATTTAATATATTTCAGACACAAGAGCATTGGGTAAAACCAACATAGTATCTGTAAGACAGTGGAAAAAACCTTAGGAATAGGGGTCGTTTTTTCACTTGTAAAGAGATAGTTCTCTTAATGAAAGTCATAAGACTGACTGTAATACAGTGTAACCAGTATTTATAGTCATATCACCAGTAGGTCAGTATGATTGATTGACACAGAGTGCTGGAGTAACTCAGCGGGTCAGGCAGCATCTCAGGAGAAAAAGGACGTTTCGGGTCACTACTTTTCTTTAGACCTGACCCAACATGTCACCCATCCTTTTTCACCAGAGATGCTGCTTGGCCCACTGAGTTACTCCAGCACTTTGTGTCTCTCTTTGATATAAGCCTGCATTTGCAGTTCCTTCTCCACAGGTCAGTATGATTGCCTGGTGCTCCATTATGGTTGATTTAATATGAAAATAATTGGTGTGCTTCAATCCCTGGCATAAATGTCAGAGGCCAGTTAATGGCAACTGAGTATCCATCATTAATTTCCATCATTTAGGTGTGAACATCATTTATCAAGTATGCAAGTCTTTGAAATAACAGGCAGGACCCCTTGTTAGAAGTAATCCTGATCACACTTATTGCAGGAGACATTTCAGCATCAGTGCAGGGTGACACAGTGGCGTTGCGGTAGAGATGCCAGCATTACGATGTCAAGGACCCAAGTTCGAACCTGACAATGGATGCTGTCTGTATGGAGTGATAGAGACCAGGTAAATGCTGGAGTGACAGAACACCAATAGCAACCCCATAACTTGCCCCTTGCATTTCTCAACAGGGGAAATATAAGGGCAAGCACCTGTGTAAATCAACAGCAAGTTCCAATTAATGTGAACCATGCCGTTTACATGTATTTGTTTGATGGATCAATCCTTCCATGGATTTCTGTTTAAATTATGGTCCAGTCACCAATAATAAACAAAAAAGATCAATCTCTCTCTGCCAGTAAGCAATTACCAACAGAAAATGTTATTTTCGCAAGAAAATAATTTAAGGGGCTTTTAGATAGGTATATGGAAACGCACGGAATAGTGGGATGTGGATCTCGTAGAGGCAGATCAAATTAGTTTATCTCTGCATCATGTTCTGCACAATTATTGTGGGCCGAAGGGACTTGTCCTGTGTGTACTGTTCTATGTAGGTGATATTGTCCACACTCTTACAGAGACAGAATGTGCCAGAACACAGTGAGAATACCATCTATGGCCCTTTTGGTGACTTCCTCAGGGTCATCTTATTTAAGACAACAGTAGGCTGCATGTTTGATTTGAAAAGCAAGAGGCTAAGTAAAACAAAAATTGGATTACAATCAGTGTAATCCATTCAATGAAGCCCGTCCACCTAAAAGATCAGCATGATATTTCTCGTTTAGATACTGCTATACATTTCCAGCAATTAATATTTTATTTTGAGATTTCTAACATTGACAGAGTTCTGTGCATCTCTGCTAGAAGATGGTAAGTGAGCGATGATTACACTGGGCTCCACTGTGATGTGCTTTGCTTCAGTATCCCATGTGTATTGTTAAACCAAATTTCACGATTCTACCGAAGATAGGCAAGAAATGCTGGAGTAACTCAGCGGGTCAGACAGTATCTCTGGAGAAATGGAATAGGTGACGCTTCGGGTCGAGAGCCTTCTTCAGACCGGAATGTCTTTCAACGAAACGTCACCTGTTCCTTTTCTTCAGAGATGCTGCCTGACCCACTCAGCATTTTGTGTCTATCTAGGGTATAAACTAGCATCTGCAGTTCCTTCATTCACAGTTCTACCTATGCATTGAAGACTATACTATGGCAGGAAGCAAAAGATGATTGCAGAGAAAAGGCTGAGAGGTGAATGTGAAGGGATATACTGACCTCAGCTGAAGGTGTGGGGGAAAGTGTCCTTGGCGACTGTCAGATATTTAAAAAAAAGAAAAAAAACATGTAAAACTATTTTTCTGGGAAACATCAGATGTAAATTGAATAAGTCTGAGAAAACGACTCACCGTAAACCTTTTGGTTTATTTCTGGGGCATATGGACTCAGACAAACACATTTCATGATTTAAAAAGATCATGTTACATTAAACAAATTATTCCCATATATGCCATAATGAAACAGATGCAAATCAGGAAAACATGAACAAATTAAATCAATAAAGCTTGAGCTAACACACACATATTGTTAATGCTGATATTCATAATTATTATTTATACATAGATAGAAATTCCAAAAGTGCTCAATGTGATTTTGTTCCTTCTTTGACTATTTCAATTTAGCAAAGGGGATCTCAGCAAAATACATTATTTAGAAATTATCCAATGCACTTGATTAGAATCGCGTCTTTTTCCTTGTCTGGACTAATTGATAGCTCACCTTGAGTAATGGGTCACTATTACGTTAAGCAAAAAGCCTAAGGTACATGTAGCTTCTCTCTCTTTGTAATATCATTGAAGAAACCAAGTTGGAACAAGGTCCAAAGAACTGTGGCAGAGGCCTGAAATAATACACTTGTGAAACAGGTTCAAATCCTACACAGCGGCTGATGAATTTATGTTTGGATACTGAAATAAACATAGAATCCTAGCTTCAGCAACGGTGTCCATAAAATTACTAGATTGCCATCAAATACGCAGGTGGTTCATTTGTTATCCTCACTAGAACATGCGATTCTAGATTCAACCCACCATGATGTAGTTGAATCCTAACGGGTTTTTAAAATGAATCCTAACTGGGTTTCAAAGATAGGCCAGTAATGCTGTCTTTGTCAGCCACATCAATGAATGAATGAAAGCGGCAAGGCATTTTCCACATAAAGCGATGTGTACTTTCACAATTATGGATTTTAATATAAAAATAGGCCAGATAATTTCAACATGAAAGCACAGTTCCAAAATAATTTGATTCTGATCAAGCAATCACTCCATCACAAATCTACACTCATATCTGATCAATTATGCCCTTTTTGTGGCAAATCTCAAATTTGTTTTGGTGGTTTAGAATGTAGTAGCATTGGATTGCCACGTTAACCGAAGCCTCAATGCAGTATTCCATATACTGTAATTGCACTCTAACCAACATGAGGCATAACATCTGAATGCTCATTGGCAACTTGCCAGGATTTAAAAACAAACATTAATTACTTCAAGAGTTTCATGGTATAAAATGACCTTTCCCACATCATACAAGAGGGAAGGTGCCAGTAAATGATATGAAAGGGAACTATGCTTTCAGTTTGAAGAACGATCCCAAACCTTATCTGCATTTCACCTCAATCCCCTCCTAGCATATCATGCATTAAGAATCTAATTCATTGATCCAATGTTGCAAGCATCATCGCACGCTGCAATACTGAGCTACCTAAAGTTCACTGGTTAAATCTGAATTGAGTTAGATGATCTCATTCTAGCAGTAGTGTTACAGTTAGTTTTAGCTCAAGTGAGACAAAATAAAGAGCAGCCAACGTTCCCAATTCTGAATGCAATTGAATAAATCTTGCTGCAGCTGGACATTTGATGTTGAACAACATTGAGACAAAACTGACTAGAAGGGCCCCTCAGTTGTCTAATCTGCCAACTATTAGTGTTTCAGCTCCCATATGGATAATGTTGAGGCACAAAAGGGAAACTGCTGATCATGAAGCAACGTAGTTGCAGGATGACCACAGCACACTCGCTGCCTCTTCTTATTTTCTCATGAACTCTGCCACCTGCACTACACAAGTACTCAGTGATACTGTGCTGTATATTTTGATGAATTAAGTTACGTCAAAAGGGTGTGCTTTGTCTTTAGTAATAAGAATTTAAACAGTGCCATTGTCAATTTACAGCTACTAACATTTCTACTGGAGAGCAATGATCAAATGGAGGGCTGTCTTTATTTCTTTTCTATTTTAGTCTCGGGCTCCAGTAGATTGTGGAGCAAGTTGGATTTCCAGTTGAATTAAAGTACAGTTTCTGCACCTGGAGCTTCCTGTATTTGGAGTCATTCCTTGCTTCTACTGAGACCACAGAATTTGTGCTGTATATTTGGTTCAGTGATCTCACCTCCTGCCATGTCATCATCATTCTACTATTTATGTAAACATGTGCTTATCTTACCAAGTTATTACTGGAGTGAACCTGGTGTGGCCTTTGCAGATTCCCCATCTCCATCATGTCGTTGTGGAATATGCATTCAGTCAATGCATTCCAATTCATATACCAGCACCTACAGTTCCTTTCTGCACATTTTGTCTGCTCCACTACAGAATCTCCTCAAGGTATGCCTACATTGATGGTTCTCCTCCTCTCTCCGACAGGATTTCTGTGAGACCCTCTCTCACTGCTACTTCCAGTTCCCTCCCCTATGCTTTCAGTCTGAAGAAGGATTCCGACCCGAAACGTCACCCATTCTATGTCATGAGAGATGCTGCTTGACCTGCTGAGTTACTCAATCTTTGGTTTATACCAGCACCTACAGTTCCTTTTTACCCATTTCATAACAACTTGTCCGCAAGCACTTCACCACTTCACATACTTATCGTAACAAAACAATTCATGTTTGAGGAATTTCTCAGTTGCAGGAGACACTTGCTTTAATTCACAGTATGTTTTTTTAAATCATTTATACCAGTAACTAACGTGGTAAATTAAGACAGGGAAATTATTTTTCCCCTTTCTTAAAGAAGGATAACCAATGTTCACATTATATTATGAAACCAATTCTATTCGTGGTCCTTCTGTGATGTGTTGCAGACCCATGGGTTCATAACCATATGAAATCATACATCATGGAATTAGGTCAATTGTTCCATTGTGCTGTAAAGTTCTTAATTTATGTCACTAAGCTGCTCTTTCCTCTAGATCCTGAAATTTCCTCTTTCAGGTAATTAACCCCATCAATGTTTTAAGCTACTCAGAAACTTGCTATTAATATCTGCTCAGTCAATGCACTCCACATCATCATAAGTCGTTGTGCTGCATCAACGTTTCCTCATCTCCTCTACAGATATATATTTTTTGACACCTCTTAAAACTGAACACCTGACAATGAAGGGAGGCTTGCATCTCAGGGAGAATTGTTCATCCTCCAGATACAGTCACAACATCTCACTTACACTGTAATGCTGCCACAGAGCTCAGGACTGCAGACACTAGGAGGGTACAACCATAAATTAGGTAATGCCTGTCACAAGGCAAAACCAAATCACAGCCGGCCTGCCCAAAAATAACTGTATGTACCCTGGCCTCACAATTGACAAATAGCAAGAGCTCCCTTTGGTGTTGTTATTTTGGGGCCAAATGACAATGTTGTCTGAGGAAGGCTGTGGCCAAGTATAAGTAGAGTAGATATGCAATCCTTTCCCGGACAACTAGACTCTGCTTTTCTACTTTCAAATCATTCATCATTTTGAGAGAAATAGTAAGCAGAGGTAATCAGCACAATGCTCTTGTGGCACCTTCAAAAATTGTAGTCTCCCCATCCACAAGGTTTATAAATTACAATATATCAAAGCTGCTGGGTTTTTTTGTATTGCGTATTTCACACAATGTAAGCTCATAGCAAATTTAGTTAAAATAGTTTCTTTAAAACATTTGCCCACATTCCTCACTGATGACACTGAAGTTACTTAGTTGGTTACTTTAACTTGGTTTTTCTCCTTTTCACATACAAAAGAATTACCGTGAACCACCAGACATGACAGCTATTGACAGCAATCCTAGGAATGATTACCATCTCAAGCAACCAAGTACAATTATATGTTACTTTGGCCATAAGTTTTAGAGGACACACCATGACTACACAGCTCATGGTACATGCGTTTTCACAGTAAAAATGTTATAACTTCTTTCAATGTTATGCTGATTTTCTAAATGTTGCATTATTGTGGACTATTGAAGCAAATTATAATAATATCTAATTGTATGTTACATAACCAAACCTAAATGATTTGATCATTTTGGAAATGATAAGCATCTGATCAAGGGTGGAATTTTAATTTGGCAAACATTTCTTTCAATTGGAATGTGAAGTTCCTCACTTCTACAAAATAAAGGTTAATTCAAGCTCAATTTCTTAATGCTCAGTTTGTGTTCTTTACACTTCCACCAGAACTGTGACCCTTCCAAATGTCAAGCACCAATACTGGTTTGGGTTTCAGTCTTGAGTTAATAGGATCTCCAAACACAAAACCTCTTTGGATTTTCTATAAACTTCATTGAGAGGATTGGGGCAAACAATCTGTCCACTGGCTGTTATAAGTGGATCAAAAATGAAAGTTTATCCCAGGATATCTAGCAAAACAACGACAAGACAATGGATGGGTAAGATTAATGTACCTCTCCCATACTATGACGCTCATGTCTATCTTCAATTGTAGCACCAAAATATGGCTCATACGTGATCAGGTCAGGACGTTCAATATCATAAATGGCCTTAACTTTGGGGATCGCAGCCAGATCCTTATAGTCAAGAATCTCATTGTCCACTTTTGCCTGGGAAAAGAAAACATTGAAAAATATTTCAGAGCTTAATCAATCTGATGTAATCACATTTCTTAATCTCAAACAAAATTACAAGATATCAATATCATGTCTAAAGAAAAAGAAATTAAGACCAGTATTTATAATGGGGCAGCATGGTGGGCACAGCGGTAGAATTGCTGCCTTACAGCACCAGGGCCCCGGCTTTGATCCAATGAGTGCTGTCTGCGCAAGATTGTACGTTATCCTCATGACCATGTGGGTTTTCCCAGGGAGCACCGGTTTCATCCCACATTCCAAAGACATACAAGTTTGTAGGTTAATTGGCTTCAGGAAACATTGTAAATTGTCCCTAGCGTTTGGGATAGTGCTCGTGTACTGGGCATGCTGGTTGGCATGGTCTCGGTGGGCCAAAGGGCCCATTTCCACACTGTATCTCAAAACTAAACAAAACTAAATGGAACAAGCAACAGGGAAAACAAGGTCTATGGTTGTGTTTTAAGAGTCAAGAGTCAAGAGAGTTTTATTGTAATGTGTCCCAGATAGGACAATGATATTTTCATATATTGGCAACTTCAAGGCAACTGGATTTATAAAGTTAACAATATTCTTGCACACATTAAGCACTGCAGATCAAGGAGGATTTTGCCCCTAATTTGTTGAGTGTGCTTCACACAAAGGGCATCAGATTCATCCAGAATAGCAAGGGTTGGGTACAGGTTTAGTTTAATTTATTGACACAGCGTGGAAACAGGCCTTTTAGCTCAGAGCCCACACCGACCATTGATCACCTGTTCACACTAGTTCCATGTTATCCCACTTTTGCATCTCCATTGCCTGCATAATCTCTCCAAACCCGCACATCTTTGGGATGTGGGAGGAATCTGGAGCACACAGAGGAACCCTTTGTAATCACAGGGAGAATGTGCAAACTCCATACAGATAGCACTCGAGGTCAGGATTGAACCCATGCTACAGTCATGCACCTTCAACCAATGCACCAAAGGAAAAGATAATCAACGAAACCAAAGTCAAAATGGGACCACTGCTGTTAGTTGAGTTCACATTACTAAATGTAAAGATCACACACGAACTATCGGTGGAGCCATTCCTCTCGAGGAAAGGATTGCCAGCATAGACACTTTTTCAGAATTTGCACAAAATCTTTTGGCACCTTCGGTAGGGTTGGCACTGTTGGAAGTGGAACGGACTGACTGCCTCAGCATGCTACCACTTATGACCATCAAAAGGTCTTTCCACCATTGCATGGAGGAGAACTTGGTCTTAGCAGCAAGTTAAATAAACTGGAGTTAGTTTCTCTCGTGAGCCATTTGATTTTTTTAAAATACCACACTAGGCTCTAGCAGCACCTGCAGTATAAGGTATCTGGGGCATCTAGCATTATGAGACGCTATTGACAGCAAATGTCATGTAGTAGATTATTATTGCCTGAGTTGTCATTTATTGCCTCCTGTTTGGGTTCGCAATTCGGTCAGATTGTAGAAGCTCTGGGGAAAATCCTTCACCAAACGCTTTTATTTTCCCTAAATATTCTGCGTTCAAGAATGAGGGGTTCTCTCACTGTTACTCACGTATATTGTGTGTCCGGGAGAACTGGGGATGCTGGAGCCAGGTCTGGAGGAAATACTTTCAGAAGAAGATCGAGTTGGCTGCAAATAGAAAAGAGAAGAAAAAAAATGAGTCTTCTTGAAGTGGACTCTGTGACAACATTATCAATGCAGACCCCTTTCCAAGAACATTTCACAGCAAAATTGGAAAGAGATGTAGTGCAAGTTCCAGATGTCCAATGTCCAAGTCTCGAGAAGATCCTTTTTTATACATCCTTCTTTTCCTTTTTGGCTTTATAGCATTGATTGTGCTGCCATTTCATATATTGCTCGCTGGCAAGGGTAAAATACATTCAATCTAGGACAATGGTTTTGTGTGCCGATCATGTCAGTGGGCCAGGATGGGAGAGAAGGGGGAGGAGGAGGAAGGATCAAGAGCTTGCATCCCCATCCTCCGAAGCACATAAATTAAATAGAAATTTAGACCAGATCTTTAATGAGCATGGCGGAACGCAAAAGCAGACTGATATCAAAATAACCTTGATGTGATGTGGAAACCACCAATCATTTTGAACAGGAAAGTTACATTTTGCAATATGCAAGACACTATTATGGAACCAAGTCCACTTCAATTATGAAGAATAGGTACCAACAGAAGAATAGGTTCACAACAGTACCAGAGCAAAACACCTTTGTGCTGCCATGATGTAGGAGGATTGAACATCGATGAGAATAATAAGATCTGAAGAGAGAAGATATTAAACTGAAATACACAAATTGTCAATAACCAATTCCTGATGAGAAAAGTACACTTTCAAGCACCATCATAAATGAAGGGAGTATATGCATTTGTCCACTTAAAAGAGCCGGTCTTCTTGCAAGAATATGATAAACTGTCAGTTGTCATAATAAGATATTTCAATTGAGAAACCAGAGATCATTTTGAACTTATTTGTATCAGTCATTCAACAAGTCAACTGAAATGTAGCTTCTGATAATCGTGGCCCGAGGACACTTCTCTTCATCACCTTACAGTCACATTCCTTAGGGCGTAATTGTTACAGCGGCTGTCTCACAACACCAGGGACCCACGTTCAATCCTGACCTCGGGGGACCACTCTGTGTGAAGTCCTGTGACTGCATGGGTTTTCTCTGAATGCTCTGGTTTCCTCCCACAATCCAAAAATTTGCATGTTTGTAGGTTAATTGGCCTCTGTAAATTGTGTTTTGTGTGTAGGATCTGAAACTGGGATAACATAGAAAAAGCGTATGGGTGATGGTTGTTTGGCGAGGACTCGGTGGGCCAAAGGGCCCGTTTCAATGCAGTATCCATAAATTAAACCAAACCTTTAAACAAAAACCACAAAAACATTAAACTGTTCATTGGTGGTTGCATGTTTTATTTTGTAGCAGGGACTGGGAAAAATCTGGATGCATGTGGGATGGATTAGTGTATCTTCTATTTTCCATCCACCCAAAGAGGCATTGATGCTGCCTGCTGTTCATTCCCACAACAGCAAGACCTAAACCTGCATTCACAATGCAATGCTACTACATCAGCATATCAAATCCCAAGTAACATACTTTTCTAAACTGACTTTGATTGATTGATAGTAGACAAAAATGCTGGAGAAACTCAGCGGGTGAGACAGCATCTGGAGCGAAGGAATAGGTGATGTTTCGGGTCGAGACCCTGATTGATTGATTGAAAGATAGGATCAGCATCAAAACAGGGCCTTTGACCCACCAAGTCCATGTCAACCATCGGTCACCTGTTCACACTAGTTCTACGTCATCCCACGTTCTCATTCACTCCCTATGCACGGTCGAGGCAGTTTATAGATGCTAATCAACCTACAAACCCCAATGTATTTACAATTGTGGGAAAACCCAGAGGAAACCCATGCGCCGGTCAAAGTGAAACCATGCAAACTCCGCACAGACAGCACCCGCAGTCAGGATCGAACCCGGGTCTCTGGCACTGACATCATCTTGCACTGACGCACTGTGAACTGAATACAAGCTTCACACTCTCGAGCATAAACATACCTATTTAATTACAATTTTAGGTCAAAGCCAAAGACCACGCAAAGGGCAGTTCCTGCTGTGACAGCTACAAACAGTGTACTTGCGCCTAATTTTATAATACCCCCTCTGTTAACTGCTTCCTGGGCACCAATTTAGATTGCACTGTAACTTACTCTGTGAGACAATGTAATTCACCCTCAGTTTGTGTCTCACTCACATGGGGATCAGTGTCTTTGAATAAAGAATAATGACTGGTTTATGAGTCAAGTCTAATATATTCATTTCATTCTTCAATAACTAAATGTATGATCAATTCTAAATCATGTACATAATATAACAGACTATACCGAATCATATAAGTATGGAAAGCAGCACAAAATGCTGTTAACGCATTTATAGTTTCAATGATGTACACTTTGAATACAATGCGATGGAATTGTTCTGTTTTATACATATTCACAGAAATATACACCATGGAAACAAGGCTCTTCAACTCAATGAGTCCCCACTGACATCTGGCACCCATTTACACTAATCTTACATTAATACTGTTTCTATTATTCTCTCCGCATTCTCACCCACTCTTCACAGATTCCATCACTTATCTTCACACGGGGGACACCTTACAGTGGTCAATTAAACTGTCCACCTGCACATCTGTGAGAAGTGGGAGTGGAGCAGCAAATCTGCAGGAAATCCACTCAATCACAGGCAGAATATGCGACTTAATCCAGAGAGCACTCATGGTCAGGTCGCTGGTGCTGTGAGGCAGTGGCTGTCATGGCTGTTGTACTCTGTTCTTATAGTGTACGGACAAAAATGACATTGTGCATGTGACACTCCCCCCTTCCCTTTTCCCGTCCCCAACCCCTTCTGCGTTTGTAGGAGTTGGGTGGAGAGGACTGAAAAAGAGATGTGGGGGTGCAGCAAAGCCTGGCAAATAATAGGCGAGTAGAGATGAAGGGAATTTGATTGACAAATAGGTGGCGTAAGTGACAGTCTGGAGGTGAAACAGAGACACCAGGGTGTCAGATGTGGAGCGGATTGTAAATGTGGAAGGGGAGTTGTGGATGGAAGGGGACAGGAAAGATTGGGGGGGGGGGGGGGTTGGGGTGGGGAGTTGGGGGGAGGGGGAGGGGGAAGGATAAAAAGGAAATGTGGAACTTGGGGGGATGGGAGGTGAAAGGAGCAGGGTGACCGGGAGAGTTGGAACTTGAGGGGGAAATACATGTGCAACGTGGGGTTGGGGGTAGGAAAAAGAGAAGTGGGTAACAATTGAAATTAGAGAAATCTCCAATTATAGGCAACTAATCAAAACCAAAATGTGTCAGATGTTGCAAAACTGAATGAATAGATTTGTATTGGCAAATAATTATTTCACATATCACCCGTCTTTCACTCAAAAATACTATACTTTGTATAATTGAGTGTTCCAGTTAGACTCAGTACCACTATTAATGATGATAATGACCTTAGATGTAAGATTATATCATTCTGGTATCAATAAAGACTTAATTTGCTTAACCCTCTTCAGTAAGAAATACCAAGCCTCAAATCCATGTTCATATATTTTGCAAATAAATATTTTTAGACATATATTTACTTTTTAATATATAACTAACCTCTCCAATGATTCTCTGAATGAACAACCTTGCTACTGAAAGTGAATAACAAGGCTATTCTGAAAAGTCCAAACCACAATAACATGGGCCCTGCCACAATGGTTTACTGACATCATTGACCAAATTCTATCCTTCCTTTAAATTTCAACATCAAACCACTACGTTCTTGCTAATGTTTGCAAAACAGTGGAGCTTCCAGATGCTGGGGTAGAGTTGCATCAAAACTCAGAAAATGAGTAGTTAGAACAGTTTGTCCAGGAAAAGAGGATGCTCAAGGATTACAGTCAGTACAAACACACCCCGACTAATGCAATAGGTGACTTAAGTAAACTCGTACTTGCGTTAACAAATTTGTAATCAAGGCAGGGTGTAATTTCCACAAAACTGTATGAGCACTCAAATTTACATCAGAAACAAGCCGGCAATGGTGGCGGTGCTTACCCAGAAGCCCACGTGTTGCAGAAAGTGCCCCGAGCGTAGACAGATGCCGCTGAGACAGTTAATATTCTCAGTGAGTTATTTCTGGCAGGAGGTGGGAATGGTGATTCCGATTTACTTAAATTCTGACATACGTAAGAGTTGGCAGAACATAACCCTTAGGTAAGATGGGGAGTGCCTGTACAAGCTATTCCCACAAGGCTGCACCTAGTCTTTGCCTTCTAAGCTTTTGTCAGTAAAGTGAAAGCATCTGAACTTTCCCCGAGGGAAGTGAACATGGTTGAAAATATCCTCTCGGGATCTAAATAAACGTTGGTGCAATTTTACTGGAATTTAATTTTTAGAGGCATTAAACTGCATTAAAAAATAAATTGTGTCAGCGAATAGAGATACTCTAAGATGCATATTGACACAAATAATTCTAAAAGTCTAAAGAACCCACTGATATTCATTCTTTTTCTTCAAGAACATGTTTTGCAATTTGTTTAGGGAGATTTAGGGTGCCATTTCAACACACAGCGTCAGTATCACTGAACAAGACAAATGAATTAGTTGAAACAAATGATTTGACTTGGTGACAGAATCAGATCTGACAATGAAAACCTGTTAGCTCAGTGTCGTGGCCAGCACAGAGACACAAGGTGTGAACAAGCAAACCTTTTCAGATGGAGTTGTCTGTGTCGCTTTTGCCATTATCATATAATTATTTATATTGGCAAATAATTATTTCCAGTCTCTTGCTCCCTTCTCCCAAATGCCAGCCTGAATAATCAAATAATTTCTTCATACATGCTAAACGCCTGGGTCCTGAACCTTGAATTCAAGTTAATTCCTTGCCATCTGGACTGTGCAAAGCAGGTAGTGTTGACAAAAAGAAGTTGGCAACTCATGGAGTTTGTGTAGGAAGGAACTGCAGATGCTGGTTTATACTGAAGATGGACACAAAATAATGGAGTAACTCAGCGGGTCAGGCAGCATCTCCGAAGAAAGGGAATAGGTGACGTTTCGGGTCGGAACCCTTCTCCAGTCTGAAGAAGGGCTCCAATGGGTTCTGAGCCGAAACGTCACCTATTCCTTTTCTCCAGAGATGCTGCCTGACCCGCTGAATTATTCCAGCATTTTGTGTCTAATTCATGGACAATTATTTGGCCTGAACAAGGATTAGGAATTATTAAATTCTGGCATCGTCCAAAGGGTTCCACGTTGGTCAAATGGATGACTTCTTAAAACTACTCCTTGATTTACAAGGTGGGCCATCCAGTTGGTGAAGTATCAACCTATTCATCGGGTTGATCTGTGCAAATCCCTTCTTGACAGAAAAGCAGTTTCAAATAAGATCTTTATGGAGAGGGCTTTGTGCTCATCATGATTTGGTTCCAAATATGAGTATTTCCTATTTACAGGATGGCCAATAACGACATTCAAAATGTACTCAAAAATTGATTACAACTATGGCACAGTGGTAGAGTTGCTGCCTTACTGTGCCAGAGACCCAGGTTCAATCCTGACTATGTCTTCATGTCTTTTCCGGGTGCTCCAGCATCCTCCCACATTCCAAAGACATACAGATCTGTAGGTTAATTGGCCTCTGTAAATTATCCCTAGGGTGTAGGATGGAACGAGTGTACAGGTATTTGTTAGTCGGCGCGGAATCGGTTGGCCGAAGGGTCTGTTTCCACGCTGTATCTCCAATATTGCGTACAGTTCTGGTCTCCAAATCTGAGGTAGGACATTATTGCCGTAGAGGGAGTGCAGAGAAGGTTCACCAGACTGATTCCTGGGATGTCAGGACTGTCTTATGAACAAAGACTGCATAGACTCGGTTTATACTCTCTAGAATTTAGGAGATTGAGAGAGGATCTTATAGAAACTTACAAAATTCTTAAGGGGTTGGACAGGCTAGATGCAGGAAGATTGTTCCCGATGTTGGGGAGGTCCAGGACAAGGGGTCACAGCTTAAGGATAAGGGGGAAATCCTTTAGGACCGAGATGAGAAGGACTTTTGTCACACAGAGAGTGGTGGGTCACTGGAACTCTCTGCCACAGAGGGTAGTTGAGGCCAGTTCATTGGCTATATTTAAGAGGGAGTTAGATGTGGCCCTTGTGGCTAAGGGGATCAGAGGGTATGGAGAGAAGGCAGGTACGGGATACTGAGTTGGATGATCAGCCATGATCATATTGAATGGCGGTGCAGGCTCGAAGGGCCGAATGGCCTACTCCTGCACCTAATTTCAATGTTTCTATGTTTATAATATAAAAAACTAAACTAAAACAGGAAATCATTTAAGGACACATTAAGCAGGAAGCCACTACAAGGAATAGGAACAGGAATGAGCCATCTCGAAAGTGGTCTTTGAAATAGTTTAATGAGCTAAACAAAGAAAGGTGACCTGATAGAATGTAGCTTCAAGCCTTCTCTGCCATTCATCAAGGTTTTGCTGACCTTGCTCAGGGCATTGTTTTCGTATCCCTCAATACCTTTGATTTCCAAAATGTATCAATCTTTCTTCTTGAGGAACTCGATTACTGAGCCTCCATAGCCGTCTGGGTAGAGAATTCTAAAGTTCCACCACCCTCCGCATGAAGAAATTTCTCCAATCATACATGACTCATCCTTTATTGTGAGGCTGCAACTAGACTCCTCAGTCCACTTTGTCGAGCCACGTCAGAATTTTGTAAGTTTTAAGAGATCTCCCATTCTTCTATCAGTAGAATGACCAGTGAACTTTAGGGAACTTGTCAATGCAACAGGAACAATGCCATATGAATAGGTTTGCTTACATTGCACGAGTCCTATTCCCACCGCAACACCCATCAAACACTATTTAACATTGGTGATTTATACAAAACATATTGTGAAAGGAGCAACATCATAGTCAGGACAAGCATCAGGCAATAGTGGTGCCAGAAGTAGAACATCAATAACACTCAGGAGCAAACCTTTCTCAAGAGTGGTCTTTGAAATAGTTTCTTGAGCTAAACAAAGAAAGAAGATGAGATAGAAAGCAACTTCAATAAATGAGAGAAAAACAAAGTGCGAATGACATGGACAACATCAGTTCACTTATCAAATCCATTTCTCCAAACCACCAAGACTTCATTAATTTCAATTCAAAAATGGCTGGAGTTGGAAGCTAACCGCTAACAACCGAATATATTGCCCATGATAAAATTTACACCTGATAATGAACTACCAGATCAAATCGTGCGTAGACAAAAAATGCTGGAGAAACTCAGCGGGTGAGGCAGCATCTATGGAGAAAAGGAGTAGGTGACGTTTCGGGTGGAGATCAAATCGTGCAATGGTTAACCAAATTTGTTTGAAGAACACAGGAAAAAAAAAATCATATTTAATCGGCTTTAACATACTTCTGAATAATTAGAATAACTTCCAGTCAAAAAAAGGTAGATTATTGTTAAGGTGACCTAATCTTCGTTGGTCATCAGCATTTATTTTGCAAACAGTTAACTGCATTTGATCCGGAAGTATTACAAAAATCGCCTTAATTAACTACGTCAATGGAGAGAAAATGAATTGTGTTAACTCAGTCTACATTGACGTGCCTTTTGATGAAATCATTGGATGGTGATGGTAATTACGATAGCGGCATTTAAAATGCTTTCAGATGTTCACATGGATATGCAGGTAATGGAAGGGTATGGGTCATGTTTTACATTTTGATCTGATGATACAGAATACATTAAGGTACTAACACAAAATACTAAGCAGAATAATTTCATCAATAGGCACGTCAGTGTAGACTGAGTTAACACTATTTGGTTTCTCTCCATTGATATAGGTGACTGTTTTAACACTTCTGGATCAAATACAGCAAACTGCTTCAAAAGAATAGCTGGTGACTAATGAAGATTAGGTTCCATGAACAATAATTTACTTTCCTGTACTTGCATCAACTCTGCTGTGAGATAAAGTAGCAGAGTTCTCCATTAGTAACAGTGGATGACAGGAGGAAATTAAAATTCACTGCTTTGTTGAATCGGTGACCTGAATTAATGCAACATCACAGGAAGTATTCAAGTTAACAATGTTAACAGGGAAGATCATCATTGTTCAATTTAATGGGTCAACTACCGAGAAATTGCATTTCACTCTTTCTTGATGTAATATCATAAATGTACACAACACACTTTACAGGAGCCAGATTACAGGACACAGAAACTTCTGCAGGAATAGCAACATGTGCCGTCACTCACAACTCGTCCTCATCATGAGGGAAGTCCTGCTCATTTTGTGCAGACAGCTTACACTGAGGATAAAAGTGTGGATATCTGGAACCAGGGTGGAAATGTCAAAGATTAGAGGGGAAAGCTTCAAGGCAAGAGGGGGAAAGTTTAAAGATGTGCAGAGCATGTTTTTTGTTTAAGTACAGAATGGTTGGTGCATGGAGCATGCTGCTGGGGCTGGTGGTGGAGGCAATAATGATAGTGGCATTTATGAAACTTTTTGACAAGCACATGGATATGAAGGGAACGGAGTGATATGGGTCATATGCAGGCAAAGGAGATTAGTTTAACGGCATCACATCTGTTCAGCACAGACATTGCGGGCCTGTTACTGGGCTGTACTGTTCTACGTTCTGACTCGCTTAGGCAAAAGCTTCATGTTCATGTTGGAGGTAAGAGCGAGCAGCCTTCCAACAGCATTCAGGGGTCATGGTAAAGCTCTATTTGAACTTAAACACTCAGTCATGGTAGTGAAACAGAAAAGGTCTTAGGTGTGTAGGTTCTACCAAAAAAGTGTAATTTCAACATTATTTTATTTTATTTTCATTGATATCAATGATTCTAAATTCTTTGGCAATAATCGGGTCCAATCACACCCTTCATTTTATGTTAAGTACAATTTTGTCAATCTAGATCCAATACGATTTGAGCAGAATAAAATGTAATAATCGATGCAATTTCCAGGCCACATTTTGTAAAACTTAAATTTATATGATCAGCTGTTAACACACTAGTTAAAGGAGCAAGTTGGTTCTCTGTTCAGCATAGCATCAAAGCGGCAGGCTGATATTACATTGTAGCCTGTTTCACAGTAAACCTGTTATTATATTGTACATATATGAATTGAAGACAACAATTACATGGCATAAAACAATGCAATGTTGTTTCAGAGTTCTGCTGCCAGCTTCAACCTCAAATCAGTGGCACGATTTTACTGCAGATGTAATTGTTGGGTCTTCAAAGCCACTTGCCTCTCTTTTACATTACGTTGGATGCGACCCAAACACTTTTTTGTGAAATGTATCCATTTCCTCTTTAATTTCTCCCCTACATTTCATTAAAACTTATATTTTAACAGTTCCTCTCATAATAATTTAGTCCTTATTACGGAGGTGTCTAATTAATTTTGAATATTTCATGATTTCATTTGCTACTTTTCTTGTGAAATTAATATTTGCATATTTCGCTTGGGTAGTTCAAATCCTTGACCCCTGAACGGTGGGTGCATGGAGCATGCTGCTAGGGTTGGTGGTGGAGGCAACAACGATAGTGGCATTAATAAAGCTTTTAGACAGGCACATGGATTTGAAGGGAATGGAGGGATAATGGTCGTATGCAGGCAGAGATTAGTTTAACTTGGCATCATATCTGTTCAGCAGAGATGAATATTGTATGAATGTTGTACTTGCCAATTATAAGGAACAAAACCCTTCCCACACCATCCTTCCCACCCCTACCTAGTGCCCCACCTGAGTGCACACACCCATTTCCGCCTCTATTCCGCCCCCCCCCCTTCCTTTCCCCTACCCTCCCGTCCTCTTCCACCAATATGCCTTCCTCAAGCTTCATATTTCACTCTGATTCTCGACTCATCTTGCAGCCTTTCATCTTTTTTTTCCATCTCTTGGCTTTGTCCACTCAAATGCACTCAACCCCCACCCACCCCCCCCCAACTCACTTATATACACCTATCATTTGCCAAGCCTTGTTCCCCCCCCCCCCCAACTGTTTTCCAGCATTCTCCCTTCTACTACAATTAGTCTGTAGAACAGTCTTGTCCCGAAACATCATCTATTCATGTCCTTCAGGATCTATCTGACTCGCTAAGATACTCCAGCACTTTGTGTGTTTATTTTTTATATTCTCTTCCTGTACATAATAAATAAGTATGGAAATTCTGGTTTAAGTCTTGCCTCTAATTTTTATTATTTTTATTAATTGCATTATTTTAATAGAACTGGATACCAAATCTGCACTTATGTAAACTCCAAACAGTATCGGTGCCATTAATATCCCAGCAAGTTACTAATTAGAGAACAAAGTGAACAGGCTAGAAAGATACATTGAACATGTTGTATCGCTCCCTGTGGTTTCAGGTTAAAAACACAATTACCTATGCAAAACAGTGTGGCATGGCTGCACCTGCTGAGTTTCTCCAGCTTTTTGTGTAACCCTCGATTCTCCAGCATCTACAGTTCCTTCTTTAATGCTATGGTTGAATGACCGTTAAGCAAGCTTTGTTGATTTTTCATTAGGAGGCCCACCTATTCATTTCCTTGAGTAAATATTAAGCCTATGTTTCCACAGTGCCATGGGGTGAGAGGTGGAGCATCGGAGCCAACTTCAGGGATCAAGGATTTGAACTACACTGAGTACGTTTAGCAGCAATTCCCACCTGCTTCTTGGGTGACGCTCATAAATTCTGATGTTCCTCGACCAAGAGGGCAGTTGTAGGTCTCAGGCTGGTAACCAATGACCAAGTCATCAGCCAACTCATAATAATGCAGAGTAATTGTTGGGTCTTCAGGCTTGCACCTGCTTGTTTGATATGTATGGAACCATCATGGGTACTAACATCCGCACCATCAAAGGGATTTACTGCCTCAAAAATGCAGCCAGCATCATCCGAGACCCACACAACCCTTGAACCTTTCCTTCCTGTTACAGGTTCCACAAGTCGGCTCCACTATTCAATATCATTTGGCTATTTTAGCTTTTGCAAAGACAAGATACGAATTTAGTAAAGCACGCTTTCAGGTTAATTAAATACACTGAAGGATAACTTTTTCCAGGGTCGAAATGGGTAACACTAGAGGACATAGCTATAAGATGAGAAGGAGGAATGTTTAACAGATATGTGTGGGGCAAGATTTTCAGTGAGGGCCTAGAATGCATTGCCAGAGGTGGTGGCGGAGGCAGATACGATAGTGGCGTTGAAGAGACTTTTAGATAAGCACATGGAAGTGCAAGGAATAGAGGGTTATGGATCATGTACAGGCAGGTGAGATAAGTTTAACTTGGCATTATGTTCAGCACCAACTTTGTGGGCTAAAGGGCCTGTTCCTGTACTATTCCATGTCCTATTATCATAGCTGATCTGGTCACATTCTCAGTGCTGCATTCCTCCCTGTCACTTTTCACCCACTTGCTTCTTAATAATGTATCTACCTCTATAGTAAAAATATTCATAGTCCCTTCAGGAGTCCCAAAGACTCGTGACCTCACAGAGAGAAATAAAAATCACCTCACCTCTGCTTTAAATGGGAACCCATTATTTTTAAACAGTGACCCCTAGTTCCAGATGCTCCAGTAAAATAAAATATTCTCTCTACCTAATTTCTCTGCATTTACATTTAATTCCACCAGCAATAAAGAGTAACATTATTAGCTTTCCTATTTACATGCTGCAACTGTATCCTATCCTTATGTGCATCATCAAACTGGATACTCTGAACACACAGACATTTCTCACCATTTCGAAAATTCACAAAGAAAAAAAATCTGGCTAATTTGCACTAATAAATATTAATGTGTCATTACTGTTTTTTTAAAGTATCAAATTAAATCTTCGCAACTGCCTTTCTGCTCCACATACCATGACATCCAAAAACAGATCTTTGAAACACTTGCTATCGGGTTAAATGTGTTGGAAGGAGCTGCAGATGCTGGTTTAAACCGAAGATAGACACAAAAAGCTGGAGTAACTTAGCGAGTCAGGCAGCATCTCTGGCAGGAAGTAATAGGTGACGTTTCGGGTCGAGACCCTTTTTCAGACTGAAAGTCGTGGGAAAGGGAAATTAGAGATATCGACGATGATGTAGAGAGATATAGAACAATGAATGAAAGATATGCAAAAAAAGTTACGATGATAAAGGAAACTGGCCATTAGCTGTTTGTTGCGTGAAAACAATAGCTGGTGCGACTTGGGTGGGGAAGGGATGGAGAGAGAGGGAATGCCGGGGTTACCTGAAGTTAGAGAAATCAATATTCATGCAACTGGATTGTAAGCTGCCCAAGTCACAGTCAGGTTGCAGAGGTTACGGTACACCAGCCAATTACTACTCCTGACGTGTTTATGAAAATAATGTTAAAAATGTAGATAGCCACCAAAAGTCCTCAAGCAGGCATGTCAGTAGTGAAACCTTAAGATTATTATGAACAATAATTGTGATGATTTTTCATGTATAAGGTGTGATTGATGTTTTGCATCTGATTAACCCTGTGCCAGATTATGAATGCATTGAGAGTAGAAAGACAAACAATGGCAGTGTTTTTTCCTCCTGACATGCCTGATTGAAGGCATCTTATGCATTACTTCTAACAAAATTGTACTCAAAAGATTGTAGACTAAAACAATCTTCGTATACAAGATAACTTAAAGGGGGTTTCATGGAGACAAATCCCTCACTTACAAGCAAGGAACAACTCAGAATAGAATTGATGAAAGATGTGCTGTGACGGACTTCCAAACTCTTTGAACCAATTCCATGTTAACAAAGATATAGATTTTTATTGCTATTCTCAAAGTGAGCTCACCCTTTGTTTTTCTTCAATCCTGGTTGACTTTTTACAGTCGGGATGCCAAACTGTAGAGCCTATTTTTGGGGAAAAAAATAGAACGTGAACATTAACGTGAAGTGATGACTTGTTTCAATAAATGAGTTTCGTCATGTATTACATTCGTTAATTCATTTTTGACTAGCTAATAGACAACAGTGGAATGAGTTACACAAAGAAAACAACATGAAACCTTGCAAAACAACCATTGAATTAAAATGTTCAATACCACTGGAGCCGAGAAGAAAAGGCTATTTTCCTCAGCATTAATGACAGCCTATGGGAGAACCTGACATAGGTATAACAATTGAATTTAGTTTAACATCAAGAGCATCCAGAAAAATACATTTATTTCAAGCAACAAGTATTTTAGAAATAGAATTACCATACTGCAGGAAGCAATGCTCAGCCCAGCAAGTCTATAACGGCTTCTGGTAAAGCAATAGGGTCAGTGCCATTAACTTTCTCCCTAGCATGGCAATTTATTTTCTTTTAACTGCCTATCCAATTCCCTTTTTCAGAAATCAATTCCTTTGGCATTCACCATCCCCCAGATAGTGAGTTCAAGATCATGGTCAATCTTTAGGTAAAACAAAAATCCTCAAATTCCCCTTGTATCCTTTATCTGACATTTTAAATCCGTCCTTCCATTCTTTGAACCATTTGCTAATGGGAGCAGGTTCTCTTAACCTTACCTGAGGTATCACACATTCGTCAAATCTCTTTTCAATGTTTTGTTCCAAACACTCATCCTTCAGTCAAAAAAGAATATGAAGTACTGGAGTAACTCAGCAGGTCAGACAGCATCTTTGGAGAACATAGGTAAGCGATGTTTCGAGTCGACACCCTTCTTCAGATTCCATCACAGTCTGAAGAAGGGACTTGACTCGAAATGTCACCTAGCCATGTTCTCCCGAGATGTTGCCTGATCCGCTGAGTTACTCCAGCACTTTGTGTCCCTTTGTCTTTTAACCAGCATCTACAGTTCTTTGTTTATATTCCTTCATTCTAATATTTTTGCTGCTCTCCCTCTTCCCGGAAACATTACTATGATTAATTATTTTACGTGGGTGAATATTTCTGGTGGAGATTCCTTGTTGCAGCATTAACTTTATTCCTTTATCATGTATCTACACACTGTAAATGGCTCGATTGTAATAATGTATTGTGTTTCTGATACTGGTTAGTATGCATAAAACATTTTTCACTATACCTAATAATTGTGCCACCCTCCCACCGCTCTGCTCCCTCACCGGGTACCCCCGAGGCCGGTGATCAGCGATCGCTCAGCCCCCCCACTTTCCAAAACGTTCTGCGGCCCCTGTTCTGTGATTGAGAAATCCAGAATGTCTCAAAATTGCTTTGATCACACAGCATAAAACATAGAAGCGTACAGCAGAGGAGCAGGCCATTCAGCCCACAACGTCAATGCCGAACATCATGCCAAGTTAAATTGATCTCCTCTGCCTGCACTTGATGGATGTTGACTCCTGGGGAGTGGGATCTCAGTAATAAAGCATGGAACTTCATTACAATGGTTTTGCCCACTCTATGTGCTTCAATTTCATCACCTCCCAGAGGCAAGAAATATGACAAATAACAATTTCTCCATTTTGAGATTCAAAAGAGCATCCCGAGACAATCTTCCATTTCACTTCAATCACTTCATACGTTATCCTCAGGTGTAATGAGCCATCGTGTCATTTCAGGTTTATGATGCCTTTTAATATTGATTGTACTTGCAACAGACCAAAAAAGAGGTTCTACTCCATTGAAAGTCTGTTTCAAACAGTAACTCAAGCTCCCAAAAAATGCGTAGGATTTTAAATCCCGTTACTGTCATCCTTTTATCTTTGCTTCTAATTTTAAGTAACTTAATTTTTCTGATCCCATTTAATGGAACTGGAATTAAGTGCACAAGCTTCACTTAAGCCTGTCAGTTAAGGATACTGAGAGCAGTTATAAATGAAAGTCTGGGTGAATCTGGACAGGATTCAAATTAACCTAGGTTAGGCAAAAGGATATGCAGGGATTGGAAAGATATGGATCACATGCAGGCAGAGGAGATTGGTTTAAATAGGCTTCATGTTCAGCAGGGACATTGGAGGCCAAAGGGCCTGTTCCTGTGCTGTATTGTTCTATGTTCTCTGTTCTAGAGGGACAAAGTGGAAAAAAAATTCACTCACTCTTATTTATATGGCCCTCAGATTGATAAGCTCCATTTTATTTGTAATAAGTTGAGGAATTAAATGAAACAAAAGTGTGCACTCCACTAAGTTTGAGCTTTTGTATGAGAAGTGAAAAGTGAACCTTCGTCTGCTAGGTACCATGATGTACCTGGCTTGAAGACACTCAATGCTGTCATCGGAGGAGAAGGAACTATTTATTGTCCTGACTACTATTCCTCATCTGAAGCAGAACAAACAAACTTGAACATTTTGAAAATTGACACATCTTACCTTGCAGGTACATTTCTTCTCCTTCTGTGAACATCTGGTTGCACCTGCTGCATCGTGCACAGCTCGGATGATAATGTTTGTCTCCTGCCTAGATCCAAACAAAGTGGCCATTAGCAATCATTTCCAAGAGAACTATTGCATAAAACAAACTGTACAATCAGTCAGTTTGGGCAATCACAAGGATCCAGACTTAGATATTCAAAGTGTAATAGCTTCCCATTATATTCATGGATCAATCCTGGATTGAATGAATTAACTATATAATAAATGAAACTAGACTAAGTGGGACCCGTTGGTACCCTGTCACACGGGAGGCCTGGTCTCCCAACACAACCTGTTCCCCAATGCAATGTTCCACCCTTACCCGTTCCCCCAATGCAACCTTTCCCCCAAGGCAATATTGCACCACTCACGCATAGCCCCCAACTATGCAGGCACGGCTCATTTCCCCTCATTCCCAGCACTCCCTCCCCTTCACCCTCCCTCTACTCTTCCCCTCCCCCAATCCCTCCCTCACCTCTCCCTCCCTCTCCTTTCCTCTGCCCTCAGTCACTCCCTCCCTCCCTCCATAACTCCTTGCCCCTCTATCCCCTACTCCTCACCTCCCCCTACTATTCCTCCTGACCTCTCCCACTGCATTGCTCTCCCTCTATTCCCCACTCCCTACCTCCCAAACCCCCTTCTCTCCCTCTATTCCCCCTCCTCCTCCACTCTCCTCACCTCCCCCACTTTCCCCCTCTCCCTCCCTACCCCTTCCTCTCCCTCAATCCCCCCACTCGCCCTCCTCACCTCTCGAGGATCTACCCCCTCTCTTCCTCTCTCCCCAATCCCTCCCTCACCTCTCCCTCCCGCTACCTTAATTTACTCCGTCCCTCCCTCCATCCATCCCTCCATCCATAAAAAGCAGCATCTGCAGTTTCTGTGCACCTGTGAGTGTGGGGGGGGGGGGGGGGGTGAGAGGGGAGGAGTCGGTGTTCGTAATGGTGGGACCATGAGTTTCGATGAGCTGGTGGAGAAGATCTCCTGTGAGAAGGCCGTGAGGGTGAGTTACAGCAACGGCGGCGGCAGAGAAGACGGATACCCAAGATGGACGGGTAGACGGGACCGCCTTTGCCACAGAGGGGGAACGGGGTAAGTGATGAGGGAGAGAGGGACGGGACCTGGGCCTTCACTGGGCCTCCACTGAAACCCCCCCCCCGCGGCCCTCGCCGGTGGTGGGGGAGATGATAGACAAGTTACTGTGTGGAGGGAAGAGAGGAGTTTGTGAGTGAGGCAGGGCAGACCGCCGCCGGTGGGGCAGGAAGGGTTTCCCCAGCCCGGCCATGGCATTGACTGACAGGAGAAGAGACCAATCTGAGTGGCGCTGACTGAAGGTTTTTAAGATTTTTAAACCTCGATACCTTTTACAATATACCACCGATCGGAACGTAAATTGTTGCACTCGCAGCACAGGAGAACGGCGAGTAACCTGGTGAAAAATCGTGTACTGTTTTTGCACAAATAGAAAAACCCCGCAAACCGGAAGAGCACAAGATCAGAGTTTAAGTTATGTATAGATGGATGACGTTGCAGCGAGGCCTCTCTGCAGGGCACCAGTGAAGCAGTGTTTTAGACACACCGCAGATTTGCCAATTCACACACACAAGATACTTGCAACTAGTCTCCACTGTGACACTTGAAGATCTTCCAAGTTTCCTTTGAAACATAAGGAACAATGCTCATTTATTGTCATTCTTGACTCCCCAGTTGCCAAGGTAACTAGGAGGTGACAGGAATGAATGTATAATGTAAACTAAATTGCAATCTGTCAAATTAGCAAACTCCAACTTAACTTGCCTTTCCTGCACTGCTGCGCTGAGTAATACAGAATGGTTGTCAAGATAACGAGATCAACATGGAGCTCAGAGTATACCAATTGATAACTGAAGTGGTCTTCTGACATGATATTTGAATATACTCATTGTGCAAGTTAACAACTGGGAAAAAGGGATAACATTTCTAAGTTGTAATTGAAAAGATGCAAACTCCAGATGCTCGAATATATGACACTAAAATCAGGAAGAAAATGCTGGAGATATCTGATGCTTTAGGCAGTCTATGTGGAGGAAGAAAAAGAGTGCAAGAATTCCAAATAATCAAGCTGAAATATTAATTCTGATGCTGGGCATTTTTGAATGCAGAAGTTTTGTCTTGCTTTGTAGATTTCCATCTCACATCGCACTCATAAGGAAATACACAATAAACAGTAACAGACCTTACTATTTATTGTGTCTGTCTTACCCATTGCTCTGTGAATCTGGCATTATCTCCACATAAATTTACATATGCTGCACCTACATATGCTGCACTGATTTTTATTTCTATAAAAGGTAAGACAATTTCAATAATTATTTTACATTTACGGTGGATGGCCTGGCTGTAATTATGTATAGTCTTTTTGCTGACTTTCATCTCTGTCATTATTATGCAAGGCTAGGTGATAAATTTGTGAAGGATTAATGAAACTACTCATCACCTAGCCTTAATAATCCTTGGAATGTTACATCTCCACAAATTCTCTACCAGCTCATACTTTCATCTCTGAACTCCTGGTTGTGTCAGCATTTAATATGAACCCTTTCTCTTTCTTGCATGTCACGATGTTTGCTGATCCCACCACCTCCCACCACTTTTTTTCCCTGTAGCATCAAAGACTGAGGGGTGATCTTATAGAGGTGTATAAAATCCTTAGTGGCATAACATGGAACATTTCAACACAGGAACAGGCCTTCCGACTTTCTTAAATACTTACATCGTATTTGCTTCCACCGTGACCCCTAGTAGTGTGTTCCAGGCATTCACCACTCTCTATGTATAAAAACCCACCTTTACTCGCACATTTCCCTTAAACTTTGCCCCTCTCTCCTTAATGCTATGCCCTCTTGCCTTTGACATTTCCACCCTGCGATCTCACAATTTTTCTACTTGTATCAACTCTTCACTCAATGCTCCGGAGAAAACCATTCAAGTTTGTCGAACCTATCCTTATAACTGATGCCCTTTAATCCATGCAGTATCCAGGTAAACCTCTTCTGTACCCTTCCCAATGCCTCCACATAATTTCTGTAATGGGGTGACTTAAATAAGTTGAATAGTCACAATCTCTTCTCCAGAGTAGGGGAGAATAAAACTAAAAGTGACCAGGGAAAATATTTAAAGGGGGGGGGGGCTGAGGGGCAACATTTTCAAACACAGGGTGTTATGTAAATAGAACAAACAGCAAAAGGAAAAGGTCGGAGCAGGTTTAACTATGGAACCTAAAATACATTTGGACAGGTATAATGGACATACAACACAGGAACAGGCCCTTCAGCCCACAATGTTTGTGCTGAACATGATGCCGTTAAACAATCTCATCTGCCTGTACATGATTCATATCCCTATATACCCTGCACTTCCATGTGCCTGCCAAAAAGCCTCTCAATCACCACTATTGTATCAGCCACCCCAACTACCCATGCATTCCCAGCTCGCACTACTCACTGTGTATAGAAAACTTGCCCACACATCTCCATTAAACTCTCCACCTCTCACCTTTTTGCTCTGCCATCTAGAGTTGAACATTTACACCCCAGGAATAAAGTTCTGACCATCTACCCTGTCAATGCCTATCATCATTTTTATATACTCCTACCAAGTCTCCCCTAACCTTTTGAGATGGACAGGAAAGATATAGGGTATATGTGACAACAGGCAAATGGAACTTACATGGACAAGTGGAGCTGAAGGGCCTGTTTCTGTATAGCTTTAATGATTCTAAGAAAGCTAAAACATTTGAGCCACAGTCAACACTGGTAAATAAGCAGGATGCAGACACAAGGCAGGAAGCCAATCCTGTCATGTGCTGAACACAAACACAACTCACTAAACTGAGTAAATTGTTTGGGAGAGGAAGGTATTGCATTGTGCAGCTGTAACTTGTGCACTCCACCCAGTCACTGAGGAGAAGGTGGGGGGGGGGGGGGGGGGGGGTGTTAGCAACAGTGAAATACCAGTCAAAGCAGTTTGAGTTTTAGCAGAATATTTCAGGCCATCTCACATCTTTCACAATTCTTGAGCAGAAACACTCATAACCAGTTGCCACTGCTCTGACCATAGGAATATAGCTCTATGTTGACTTGAACTGAACAGAACCATATAGTCCATGAATGCAAAAGAGAACTGCTGGTACCAAGCATTGCTCAGATCAATGTGATACTACTCTTACACATTGCAAGGCAGAAGTCAAAACCAAACTGGAGGTCAGGCCCGACTTCCCACTCCACTGCTGATTTAGTATTGAACAGAGCTTTGGGATCAGGTGCGTTTTTCACCTGTTCCCTTGGGATTACTGATCGGGTTTGAAAAGGACAGTATTGGTAACTTTTTATTTTTATGTTTTTAATGAATGTATAAAAGTTAAATTCGGTAAATTGTTTTGTTTCACAATAATTTTCAATTATCTTGTTCCTTTCAAACTTTCTAAATGTCTTTGATCTTCAGGCCGATTTAAAAGCAAGTCAATAGCGGACAATAATGTGTTACCATTGGCGATCAGGGCAGTCTAGGAACAGGTTCTCAGGATCCAGTACCTGAGGCTTGGTATTGGAGTGATCCACACGTGACAAGAATGCGTAGGGATGACACTCAGCCAGAGATTAGTTTAACTTTGCATCATGTTCTGCACGGGAACTTTGGGCTAAAGGGCCTGTTCCTACTGCTCCAAATTCTAGTAATATTATGATAAGAGGCACAGATCGGGTGGACAGTCATAACCATTTTCCCTGGGTTGAAATCTCAAACACGAGAGGACAGAGCTATAAAGTGAAAGGGGGAAAGCTTAATGGCGATGTGTGACACAAGATTTTTGTTAGACAGAGAGTGGTGTGGGCCTTGAACGCACTGCCAGGGGTGTTGGCGGAGCCAGATACGATTGCGGTGTTTAAGATGCTTTTAGATAGGCACATGGAAGTGCAGGGAATAGCGATATATGGATCACGTCTAGCCAGATGAGATCAGTTCAACGTGGCATCACGTTTGGCACAAACATTGTGGGCGGAAGGGCCCATTCCTGTGCTGTACTGTTCTATGTTGTATGGCAGTGGGTTTTGGATCTCAATATAAACCATGGTCAACAAAAGGTTTGTGTGTGGTTGTGGGGAGGGCGTGCACTGAGGGTGAAGCTTGGGCTGGATTGAGCATGAACAGTTTTATCATGTGTAAGTAGCTTCCTGGACGCAAGTTGCGCTGTTACTTACCATGTCCCCTACACTATTTGTCTACTTTAATCCACCTACTATCAATAATATACAATCAAGAATTAGTTTTGTTTGGATAGTCCTTTCTTAATTCTCGTGCTGCTACATGGCTAGGTCACAATAGGTGAAAACAATGAGAAGGAAACTTTGGATTTGCCAAACGGCACACAACAAGCCATTATAGTGGATCTTCTACATCTCTCCATCTCTCATCCCAATTCTTCCATTCTTTTCACACCACCATACCATTTTATACGTTACACTTGCCAATAAAATAGAGTGAGCATTTCCTGTGAGAGGTAGCCTTGTTCTACAGCTGTGGTCTGTTCACTCCCTCATAGTCCTTCCGAACTTGCGGTGTGCCTTTAGATTTGAAGTTCTCACAAATTACTTCCCCAAAAACACAAACCCGTCCACGTCATCCATTGCTCATGCACAAATTGGCATCACATGTCACATTTTTTGATCGCTTAATCCAATGCTTCCTCATTTCATGGAGTGTGTATTTTCACTATCCCTCTGCATAGCGAATGGGCACTCATCTGTATATACTGGACCTTGCTCTGAGTGCATACAGACTGGCAGGCTAAACAGCAGGCTAAACAGCAGGCTGTAAGTTACATGGAAGATGACACTGGAGAGTTTCACAAGACAGGAGCTGAAGTATTGGTAAATCACGATGTGAAGGCTCACCTCCATCAATGCCCTTCCCTTTATATGACAACGCTGACAAAAATATCAATTGAAATGTATTATAAAAAAGCACGTTTGATATTTCCTTCACAGGTACCAAAATTAAACTTACCACTTAAGATCAAAGGCAGTAGTCTACCTTAATAAACCACAAAGCCACTCAAAAATCCAGTTGTGAAGTCAGGAAGCAGGCATCTGGTGTAGAAATACACCTTCCCACTGCGACACCAACTCACTAAAGCCCCAGGGCAATGTCCATTATGAAAGCCAGGTTGGGAATAATAGGGCTTTACCATACTGATGACGTAACTATTATTAAACAATCTTAAATGTACAATCAAATATTGTCGCCGAGGAATGGTTTGTAAGACGTTCTACACCTGTGGAGTGCCCAAACTAGTACTTATGGAATCATGTTGGAAATGATTCAGCTGTTTGTATCATTTGTGGCTTTAAGCACAGAATATATAATAACAGCGTACGGCCAGAAAAGGCGTTAGCTCTCATTAGAGCAAAGTTTGTCTCCTGATTGCAGGCGTGGCTGTGCTTGCTCTCTTCCATATTCTCAGGGAACTGGGAGAAAGCTTTCCACAGCTCGTTTTCCCTTCTCTGCCGTTCTTATGCAACAAGCTGGTTTCTTTAATGCAACCAGTAGCAAAGTAAATTCAAAATGAGTGGAAAAATATTTGTTTAATCTCTTCATTCTGCCTCAAAGAAATAAACATGCAAGGAATAGTAAATATATGGAAGCTTTAGTTAGCTTATTCTTCAATCAGCCACATCAGATACATAATGAATACAGCTGAAATCGCGTGTAACGGGCAAAAGGAACCCAAAATACCCTTGACAGCTTCAAGTCTAGACAGATGGATTAGAAGAGTTTGATTAAATAGTTTGTAAAACACATTGTGCCTCTTGATAGATACAAACGGGCATTTACAAGCTTTTGTTTCACTCCACATGTCTATTAAGTGCATCCACATAATGAAACTCGAGTATGCAAACATCCTTGCCACCCCGGCAGTTAATATACAACTAAATCAGGATGAGATTTCCCCACCTTCCGCCCCACTTGCCTTTGCTGTGAATGAACACTGCTGCTCTCCCATTGACAATCTGGATAAACTACTTCAAGACTCTCCGCACACGTGACTGAGGGCAAGGGAGTCTCCAAGCTTGTTTGTTCACATTTTCCAGCACTGTCAGAGCTCAACTGACACAATGCACTGCAGGTGTTGCTCTTAACATGCTGGCGACTGTAATCCAATTGTGAAACCAATTATATTCCCCGAATCACGGAGCTCTCACGTCACTATTGCCCGAAACGTGTATTCCAAACAGCTGCCAATTTCATTTTTAGGAGGAGCTTTTTCAAACCAACTAAAAATCACTGCTGAAGAAAAAATATTTTTAATATTATAAATTTTAATATACTTTTTTTTCAAATGTTCCATTCTTCCATTTGGTTCCTTCTGATAGCTGTACCTACAAAAGTGGGCTGTCCTCATAAATAACATCTTTCTCAAATCATTTTTGCAGCTCTGAAATATTTATAAATATGGCCATTAAAGAAGGTGGAAGAAAGGTTACCCCGGCAACAAAATGAAGGTCTTTAATGTCGTGAAATAAAAATGCCTTTGGTGCACTAAAAAAATGACAGTGTGCTTCTAAGCAGCGTTACCAAATAAATTATAGCCCCCAGTACCATTATGAGAAATACGGGCTATTCCTTGTCAAAAAATTAGGTTTGAAGAAGTATTTCAATTGGAGGAAAAGAGAAAGAGAACAATTTACTGAGGAAATTCCAGATGATGAATGGATTAAATCAGGGCTGTTTGGGAGGATGGATTTGGAGGAGTGCAGGTATCTCAGGGTGCTGTTGTGGGGCTGGAAGAGATAATTGAAAGGGAGAGGTGAGCCATCAAAGGATGGGCTAAAAACTGAGACGCTCCTTAAATATGAGGCACGAATGGTCGGCAGAGTCAGCATCCTTGGGTAAAAATGACCGTGTACAAGTTATGACAGGAGAGTTTTTAATGGGCTTAGGATTACAGAACCTGAAACACTGTTTACGAAGATGTTATCCGGACTTGAGGGCCTGAGCTATAAGGATAGACTGGGCAAGCTGGGACATTTTGCTGAGAAGTTGAAATGTTATGTTACAGTTGTACAAGATGTTGGTCAGGCTGCACGTGGAGTAATGTGTTAATTTTTTTGTCATTCCGCTATAGGAAAGATGCCATTAAGCTGGAGAGGGGGTAGAGGAAATTTATGAAGATGGTGCCAAGACTCGAAGGCCTGAGCAAAAGGGTCCTTTCTTCATTGGAGCACAGGAAACAAAGGCGTGATCACATAGAGGCGTACAAAATCATGAGGGGAATGGATAGGGAGAATATTTTTTTACCCAAATTAAGGGAATCAAGAATTAGAGAACATGGACTTAAGGTGAGAAGGGAAAGATTTAATAGGAACCGGAAGGGCAACCTTTACACATGGAGGGTATTGGGTATATGGAACGAACTGCCAAAGAAGGTAGTTGGGGCAGGTACAATAATGACATTTAAAACACCATTGGACAGGTACACGGATAAGAAAGGTTTAGAGGGATATGAGCCAAATGCGGGCAATTGGAATTAGCTTAAATGGGGCTTCTTAATCAGCATGGATGAGTTGGGCTGAAGGGCCCGTTTCCATGCTGTGTAACTCTCTAACTGGTAGATATGGAGGAGACACCAACAAGCAGCTCATTGGAGTAGTCAAACCTTGAAGAGGGCATTGGCTTGACCTTTAGCTTTAAGGAGATGAGACAAGGTAAAGGAAGAATTATTGATATGGAATTAAGAGATTTCATGGACGTATGACTGGAGGCTTAATAGGACACCATGACTGTTAAAAATCCCTCTTTATCTGCAGCTAATGTGGCATTCTATTTCCTATAGAGGGACTGGAATCTATCCTTTAAATATTGAAAATTCAGAGATTTGGCTATATGTTTTATGGGGTGGATTTCCCCTCTTGATTGCTGAAAACAAAATGATTCAGATGCAGATTTTCCAATCATATTTCCACTGACATATTCTTGACATTATAACTAACTGGCCCTCACAGTTTAAGGTCCCATAGACAATTTGCACGTGAATAGTGCAAACAAAATAGTACAGTGGTTGTAAAGCGTATTTATAAGATTTCCTGCAGGTTGAATTTCCAGCAATCCAGTCCGTCTTATGATCTATTATTGTAGCTATGCCTGATCTGAATAAGCCTTCTGCCTACAATCGTGATCTGGCGTTTCATCATTTTGTCTGCTGGTTACCCCCGTGAGATTAAAATGGTTCTCGAGAGAGAGAGAGAGAGACGGAGGCTGGGAGGGGAAGTAGCATTCAAGATGTCAAGCTACCCCAGAGATTACAAGTTTAAAGTTACAGCTGAGGCAAACATCTTCAGCAAGTGAAATATCCAGGTGGAAAGGAACATCTCCTTCTGTTTACAGCATTAAAGCAATGGCCGCTTCAACCCAGCAACTTTCACAGGTGTACCAGTGGTGCAGTGATATTCGAGGCTGGAAGAAAGCATGTCAGGATGTTGGGCCTGACTCCTGCAGGCAGTGGTGCAGAGAAAATGAATCCAGGAGGAGGGCTGCCTGCCAGTGGCAATAAACACTGCTGAGATTACCCATCCTTCCCCTCAGCCATCTCACCCAATGGGTTGCAAAAAAGAGGAAAATCCAGGCTTGTCTCCTTTGCTTGGTGCTGATAAAGGAAACAAGAACATAACCACTGGCACCTGCTGAACGACTGTGGGCTTTTTTGTTAAATACCCATCTTTAAAAATCTCAATTCATATTGTCCACAAGAGATAATTCCATAACTAAGTATAAAAAAAAGCTTCAATTGGAGAGAATTGTACCAGTTCAAGTATGAGACTGGAACTTCCATTGATCGATATATTTAAAGAGATTTTACAGATTTCCAAGCTACAGAAGCACAGATCTGTTGACTTTAAAATAAGCCCACAGACACAACATTGCATCATGTAGTGACAGAATTATGTAGGCAGGCTGGACCCTCATTGAGTGGCATTCAGCTCACTGAGGTCTTTCATAGAAACATAGAAAATAGGTGCAGGAGTAGGCCATTCGGCCCTTCGAGCCTGCACCGCCATTCAATGTGATCATGGCTGATCATCCAACTCAGTATCCCGTACCTGCCTTCTCTCCATACCCCCTGATCCCTTTAGCCACAAGTGCCACATCTAACGCCCTCTTAAATATAGCCAATGAACTGGCCTCAACTACCTTCTGTGGCAGAGAATTCCAGAGACTCACGACTCTCTGTGTAAAGAATGTTTTCCTCATTTCGGTCCTAAAGGAATTCCCCCTTATCCTTAGACTGTGACCCCTTGTTCTGGACTCCCCCAACATCGGGAACAATCTTCCAGCATCTAGCTTGTCCAACCCCTTAAGAATTTTGTAAGTTTCTATAAGATCCCCCCTCAATCTTCTTAATTCCAGCGAGTACAAGCCGAGTCTATCCAATCTTTCCTCATATGAAAGTCCTGACATCCCAGGAATCAGTCTGGTGAATCTTCTCTGTACCCCCTCTATGGCAAGGATGTCTTTCCTCAGATTTGGAGACCAAAACTGTACGCAATACTCCAGGTGTGGCCTCACCAAAACCCTGTACAACTGCAGTAGAACCTCCTTGCTCCTATACTCAAATCCTTTCGCTATGAATGCTAACATACCATTTGCTTTCTTCACTGCCTGCTGCACCTGCATGCCTACTTTCAATGACTGGTATACCATGACACCCAGGTCTCGTTGCATCTCCCCCTTTCCTAATCTGCCACCATTCAGATAATAGTCTACCCTCATGTTTTTGCCACCAAAGTGGATAACCTCACATTTATCCACATTATACTGCATCTGCCATGCATTTGCCCATTCACTCAGCCTATCCAAATCACCCTGCAGCCTCCAAGCATCCTCCTCACACCTAACTATACCCCCCAGCTTGGTATCATCTGCAAATTTGGAGATGTTGCATTGAATTCCCTCGTCCAAATCATTAATATATATTGTAAATAGCTGGGGTCCCAGCACTGAGCCTTGCGGCACCCCACTAGTCACTGCCTGCCATTCTGAAAAGGACCCGTTTACTCCTACCCTTTGCCTCCTGTCTGCTAGCCAGTTCTCTATCCACATCAATACTGAACCCCCAATACCGTGTGCTTTAAGTTTGTATGCTAATCTCTTATGCGGGACCTTGTCGAAAGCCTTCTGAAAGTCTAGATATAACACATCCACTGGTTCTCCCTTATCCACTCTACTAGTTACATCCTCGAAAAATTCTATCAGATTTGTCAGACATGATTTACCTTTCGTAAATCCATGCTGACTTTGTCCAATGATTTCACCACTTTCCAAATGCGCTGCTATCCCATCTTTAATAACTGACTCTAGCAGTTTCCCCACTACCGATGTTAGACTAACTGGTCTGTAATTCCCCGCTTTCTCTCTCCCTCCTTTTTTAAAAAGTGGGGTGACATTAGCTACCCTCCAATCCTCAGGAACTACTCCAGAATCTAAGGAATTTTGAAAAATTATCACTAATGCATCCACTATTTCTGTGGCTACCTCCTTGAGTACTCTGGGATGTAGACTATCTGGCCCTGGGGATTTATCGGCCTTCAATCCGTTCAATTTACCCAACACCACCTCCCGGCTAACCTGGATTTCACTCAGTTCCTCCATCTTATTTGACCCCCGTTCCACTGCTATTTCCGGCAGATTATTTATGTCTTCCTTAGCGAAGACAGAACCAAAGTAGTTATTCAATTGGTCTGCCATGTCCTTGTTCCCCATGATCAATTCACCTGTTTCTGACTGCAAGGGACCAACATTTGTTTTAACTAGTCTCTTTCTCTTCACATATCTATAAAAACTTTTGCAGTCAGTTGTTATGTTCCCTGCCAGTTTCCTTTCATAATCTATTTTCCCTTTCCTAATTAAGCCCTTTGTCCTCCTCTGCTGCATTCTGAATTTCTCCCAGTCCTCCGGTAGGCTGCTTTTTCTGGCAAATTTGTATTCCTCATCTTTTGTTTTTATACTATCCCTGATTTCCCTTGTTATCCATGGATGCACCACCTTCCCCGATTTATTCTTTTGCCAAACTGGTATGAACAACTTTTGTACTTCATCCATGCAGTCTTTAAATACCTTCCATTGCACATCCACTGTCAACCCTTTAAGAATCACCTGCCAGTCTTTCTTGGCCAATTCACATCTCATACCTTCAAAGTTACCTTTGTTCAAGTTCAGAACCCTTGTTTCTGACTTAATTTTGTCACTCTCCATCCTAATGAAGAACTCAACCATATTATGGTCACTCTTGCCCAAGGGGCCACGCACAACAAGACTGCTAACTAACCCTTCCTCATTACTCAATACCCATCTTTCCTTGGGAAGAAAAATATGAATAGAACAATATTGCTTCTTCTACGATTTAACTTCCCTTTCTGCAATGTAGTACCAATAGTTGGATAATACAAGTGCAATCAATGTTATATTAATAAAAAAATGTTAGTCCAGACTTTGCTTTCAATTTAAGAGCAAGGTTGATGGCACTATTAATTATTTTAAATGTTACTGTCTTGAAGGCAGGGTCAGATAAATATTAATATCTGAAAATTACTCCCCAGCTCATTATTTATTTTTGAAAGGATGTGTCATAACTTCTTAAAAATTTGGCACGTAAACTTCCACTTTGTAATTTCACATGCAAGTGCCCTTTTAACGATATGTTGTGCGCTAATCATTGGAAATTTACTACTCTGGCAAAAAAAATCAACGATAACAAGTGTGAAGCTGCATTTCTTCAGATTTTGATTTTTTCATATCTATTGTCTATTTATCCTTTTCATCCATGCCTATCCTTCGGTTAATTTATTGTGTTGCACAGGGAACCAAATGCAACGTAATTTCGTTTGGAACTGCATATATCAATGTATTTCTAAATGACAATAAGGTTTGTTTGACTGTTTGACTTTGACTGTTTCAAGAGTTGATTTAAAATATCAATTTATGTTCACTTGTACTTTCCCACACTTTTGTTTTATTACTTTAATTCTCAATCCAATTTTGCTTTCCAACTCTACTTCCCATTCTGCACTGGAGCAGGGTGAATTTGCCTTATTTTCATTCATCTTATGTTCTCAGTCCCAGCAGTATTCTTTAAAACCTTAAATCTCATCCATGGAGAGAATATTCTCACACTAGTTGCAGACGTGATGTGTTGCGCGTTAACTCAATATTAAAAAATAAAATGCACTTTAATGATTGAGTAAGAAAATAACGAATAAATGGTAGTGTGGCAATTAGACTTGCATTGTAAGGCACTTAAAGGATACCACAATTAGCTAATGGCTGCTTCTAGAAAACAATATTTGGGGTTGTTCTCTCTTGAATTTGCAAGAAGAACTCTTGCAAGCATTAAACTTAAAATATTTAAATGTTCCCTATCACATAGATTTCCAGCTGGGCTGAGAGTGTGTTATTTGCATATAAGGTAACCATAGCAGCATTGTATCTAAAATGATGTAACCATCTGTTATCCTCGGCCAAACAACTCAATAAGTCTGTTTCCCTCTGCGCAGCTGGAGAATGTTTCCCAAATCCAACATAAATCATTGACATTTATGAGCAGAATCCAATATATTGTTATGTGGTCCAGTACTACTGGCAAAATCAAACAAGCTATCCTAGAAACCAAGTTCAACAATGAAGCAATAATGCAGATTATAATATTATGATGAAGTGTTAGGGAAGGTCAATCCAATTAATTCTTATTTTTGTCTAAAAAAAGACAGAGGAAGAACTGAGGGAAAAAAAGGGAATTAAAAGGGGACACATTCGCCACTGGTCCAGAGGTTGGACATTTTTACTAAAGGAGAAACAAAACCAGGGTTTCAAATGGAAATGGGTTTGGTTTAGTTAGGAAAAAGGTTGGCATGGGCATGAATGACTGAAGAGCCCATTAGTGTGCAGTAGAACTGACTCTTGACCCCCCACCATCACTTCACAACCACCAACACCTCAAGTCAATCAGCCCCACACAACTCTCCTTTGACCTCCAATTCCCAGAACTCTGCACTTTCCTCGATCGCTATCCTCATCAATCAGCACAGTCCCTCCCACCTCTCTGATCGCCATTCCTCCTTCACATCCAGAGGCTTCTCTCTCCCACAATTTCCTAGCCCCGGCTTTGCACGATTTCCTTCACAAATAACAGGGCCTGTGGAGGGAAGGTATTTTATCACACGATTCATCAGCACCCAATTAAATGAACCTTTTACTCTACTAATTCCCACTGGAGACCTCTTGAAACAAATAATTTGCCAGACCACTGCATTTGATTGTTTAAGTTTCTTGGCACCTGCTCCTCCATTAGATCTGATAATGGAGGCCAGCACCAACTTTATTAGCTCTATTAGGGGAGATATGGTGAATATCACCGAAGGACTGATGAAACCCTCGGGTTGGATGTGATTTGTCCCAGGATGCTATTGAAAACACGATAGGCGATAGCTGGGGCCCTGACGGAGAGATTGTTGTATCTTGGTTAGTCTTAAGTGAGGCACTAGAAGGCGAGAGGATAACAAATGTGCTTTTGTTGCTTAATAGATAAAGGTATCCATTTGTGTAAGGGAAATCCTGTCTCACTAATTTAATTGAGTTTTTTGAAGAGGTAACTAAGATGGCTGATGAGGACAAGGCAATAAGCATGGTATCCATGGGTTTTTTAGGGCATTTACCTAGGGTCCCTATGGACACATGGTAGGTTGGTGCAGAAGGCTAAGACACATGATATGTGAGGGGAAGTGGCTAATTGGATCCCAAACTAGCTTGGTGATAGCAGGCAGAGGGTGGTAATGGAAGGATGCTTTTCTGATTGGAAGCCTGTTGCCAATGGTGTACGCTAGTGACTGATTCTAGGACTCTTGTTGTACATGATAATTAACAACTTGAATGTGAATATATAAAGAATGATTATAATGATTGTGGATGACATGACAATTGGCGTTGCTGTGGATAACAAATAAGATTGATCACAACAGTGTAGATCAGAAAGACAGTTGGGAGGAGTATTGGTGGATAGAATTGAACCCTGACAAGGGCAGGGTGATGTATTTTGTCGAGTTAAATACGGATAGAACATATAAAGTGAATGGAAGGGCACTAAGAAATGAGGCCAATAGAGGGACCTTGGAGTTCACAAGTCGATATGGTGGTGAGGAAGGCATATGGTATAAATACCTTTATTGGTTGGATGTGCCTATAATACATAGGATATAAAAGTTTGTATGGTACTTTGCAACGTTACAAAACATTGGTTAGGCTATACGTGACGTATTATGTGCTGTTCTGGTCACCGTCACACAATATAAATGATGTGGGTGTGCTGAAGAGACTCCAGAGGAAATTCACTAAGACATTGTCTGGATTAAAGGACTTTAGTTATGGGGAGAGATTGGATAGGCTTGGTTGGTTTTGCTTGAATTGAAAGAAGCTTTGAGGTGACCCATTCCATTAGTAGTTTATACAATTAGGAATAGAAAGGGTGAATGGTCAGAATCTGTTTTCCCCATGGTATGAGCATCAAAAACAAGAGGACATAGTATTAAGCTGACAGGAAGGAGCTTTAAGGGGATTTAAGTTTTGGTTTACACAGAGAATGTTTGATATCTGGAACTTGTTGATAGAGGAGAGGATGGAATGTGGTACAATCACCATGTTTCAGAGACAGGCACTTTATTAGGAGAAGCATAGAACGATACAAGTTTGTAGGTTAATTGGCTTCTGTAAATTTAAAATTGTCCCTAGTGCTAGTGTAATGGGTGATCGCTGGTCGGCATGGACTCGGTGGGCCGAAGGGCCTGTTTCCATGCTGTATTTCTAAAGTCTAAAATAAAGTCTAAAATCTAATAAATGTATACTTATGTATTGGTCCCAAGTTGTCTTCATCTTTCTGGATTTAGCTCCAAGTATTTGGGAGTAGGTACACCTCAGGCACGTGCTGTGAGTATTAATCTAGCTTTGTACCAAGAAATTTGCCTACCTTGCCTACCCTGACGGCACGTGCCTGGTACACCTGGTGGCCACCAAAAAAAGCAATTTCTTGGTACAAAGCTAGATTAATACAGTGGCCGATCTCACTCAATTCTCATGGTACAACGGAAAGTACTGTAGTGTCGGATTTGATGAATTGGTCTTAAAACTGAAGCACACAGCAGTTTATTTATGTGGCATGCAGTGCAATTTCTAGGAAAAGCAAACTGTATCTAGAAAAAACAAAATCAGGTAAAGTTTCTGGATCAAGGTGTCTGCAATTTTCGCTCAAAATTGTCCTTGTAACAAATACAATTGGGCACAAGGTGTGTTTTTAGGATCACAGTTATTTCTACCGAACTTTATTCTCAACAAGGAGAATAAATATTTGGCTCTGTCAGATGCAGACTTTAAAGGACCAATACCCCTACCACCCTTACGAAAATAGTTGCATCAAGCTAATACATTGAAAATTAAGAGGAACGTCTAGATAATATGCCTAGAGGACTATGGTGAGGAAATGACAGAGGAAGCATGATACGTTACACATGATACCTTAACATGGTGTGAAGCATGAACCATTTATTTTCTTTATATTGCCTATCAATTTTTGGTACACTGTTTACGTGACTTTTAGAGCTTTCAGACGACAGAGGATCTCAAGATATTACTAACGAGCAATTCATTTATCAGGTGCATTATAAACAAATGTTCCACTCATTGCAAGTTCATATTGTGCGTATACACATGACTTTCAGTACCTAGTTATTGTAACAAAGTCAAAATCAACAAGATAAAATGATACATTCTGATATTGTTGTATAATTATTAATAGTTTTTTCCTCTTTTCAAAGATATTATTTCCTCGTCTGTCAGTGAATAAACTGTTGATCATGAGATATACAATTGGAAATTGGGCAACAATTGCAAATTTCCGATGCATGTTTGAACATGTCAGAAGAATCCGAGAAATTCAATAACCAAAAACCTTATAGCTTATCTTTGCATTGAGAGTCACTTTATTCTTACAGGATAGAATGTCAATATTTAAGGAACGGGGTACAAAAATTGAAATTGATTTCTATTTAAATCCTCAATAGTTTTCAATTCAGTTATGCCTCGCTTCAAATACAGTGTATTCAGAAAGTATTCGGACCCCTTCACTTTTTCCACATTTTGTTACGTTAAAGCCTTATTTTAAAATGAATTATTCATTTTTTTTTAATCATCAATGTACACACAATACCCAGATTGAAGAAGCAAAAACAGGTGTTTAGAAATTTTTGCAAAGTAGTTAAAAATAAATAACTGAAATATCACATTTACATAAGTATTCAGGCCCTTTACTCAGTACTTTGTTGTGGCACCTTTGGCAGCGATTACAGCTTCAAGTCTGCTTGGGTATGACGCTACAAGCTTGGCACACCTGTATTTGGATAATTTCTCTCATTCTTCTCTGCAGATCCTCTCAAGTTCTGTCAGGTTGGATGGGGAGCGTCGATGCACAGCTATTTTCAAGTCCCTCCAGAGATGTTAGATTAGTTTCAAGCCCAGGCTCTGGCTGGGCCACTCAAGGACATTCACAGACTTGTCACAAAGCCACTCCTGCATTGTCTTGTCTGTGTGCTTAGGGTCGTTGTCCTGTTGGAAGGTGAACCTCCACCCCAGTCTGAGGTCCAGAACACTCTGGAGCAGGTTTTCACCAAGAATCTCTCTGTACTTTGCTCCGTTCATCTTTCCCTCGATCCTGTCTAGTCTCCTTGTTCCTGCCGCTGAGAAACATCCCCACGGCATGGTGCTGCCACCACCATGCTTCATCGTACGTATGGTATTGGCCAGGAGATGAGCGGTGCCTGATTTCCTCCAGACATGATGCTTGGTGTTCAGGCCAAAGAGTTCAATCTTGATTTCATCAGAGCAGAGAATCTTGTTTTTCATGCCTTTTGGCAAACTCCAAGTGGGCTGTCATGTGCCTTTTATTGAGGAGTGGCTTCCGTCTGGCCAATCTACCATAAAGGCCTGATTTTAATTCATTTAAACAATTTTAGAATAAGGCTGTAACATAACAAAATGTGGAAAAAGTGAAGGGGTCTGAATACTTTCTGAATACACTGTATCTCAAACATCTCCAATTATATTGAAGGCAATTTATTGAGCAAGGTTCAACACTCAAACAGTGCATGTGTAAAAGGCAAAAGGGAATCAATAAAGTAATGGAATATGATGTGTGTATAGAAGAAATGCTGCTCAAATTAAAATGATTTATATCCAATTTATATATAACTGATTACAACATTTTATAACAGCAAATATTTTTTTCCAGGACTTGGCCCCTAAAAGTAATTTATAAAATCGTTAATATCAGAGGCAACAGTTTTAAATTTACAACAAAAAAATCTCTCCTCAAAGCAATCATTGATTTAGGTAAAGTGTTTTTCTCCAATATAAAAAGGGACAACATTGTTTTGCATTTCCTTCCTGCGGCTAATGCTGTGGACTGATTCAATTAAAAGGGCAGGTGGGATTCTCCTCCCACCCCTCTGCAACAGTGCTCTGTATTCTATCATAAAGGGCAGATCAGGAACCCAAGGGAGATTTGACCCACGACTACTATCCTGTCCTTTTGGCAAAGTGCAACAAGACATTGCACAGCCACAGAGCTTAAATGGAGGAGTCTGAGGTAATGATTTCCTCTAGGTGCTAAGCAATGAAACTTGTTTACAAAAGGTCAGATTCACAATTTCACCGCAGAGAGCAAAAACTAACCCCCTACAATTAACCGTGCCCTGCAAATCTGTTGCACAGAAAAACAAATGGTAGAAAACAAATGAACTGTGGCAACGTTCCACATCTTAGCAAATATGTCTGTGGTTTGCAAAAACACAAGCAGTAGTAAAAGATGTAATGTGCTATTATATGCTGATTGAACTGGATATTATAAGATAATTTATATTGGATATTATCAACATAAACAGCAATTGGTATTCCACTGTAAATGTGTTTCCTTTCTAAACCCAATGTAATGCCAAATGTTTTCCTCCATATTAGCAGCAAACGTGTGCAAATAATAACGCAATGTCAGTTCATTATTTGTCTGAAACTGAATGGTTAAAACGTTATCACCTTGATGATGGACTCACTTTAAAATGTCCACCTTTGTTCACTGACCAAAAGCCAGAATGGACTCAAGGGGCCAAATAATCTGTGTTGTAACAATTACATGAAAGCCATTTCAGACATCCAACTTGTTTGAGACACCTATATGCATATATTAATCTGATTTTAACCGTAATCTTAAATGGGACAGGAAGACTGTTAAAATGTTGGTGAACACATTCTGATACATTTAACACTTAACTCTCAGACTGGACAGCGTGAGTTATATGTTACAGACATACAGGGTCCTCATAATTATGGATCCAGTCAAAAACAATAAGATTTTAATGAACACATAAACACAAGAAAATAGAAATCCTGGCCCTTCAATCTTGCCCTGCCATTCAAAATAATCATGGCTGATCTATGCTCTCCTCAATTCCTCTACTGTGCCAGTTCCCCAACACCTTCAATTCCATAATCATTCCAATGTTTAAATATCTCCATATTAAATATATCCAATGATCTTGTCACCAGAACCTTCGATGGTAGAGAATTCCCTTGTCTCGTATTGGACTGCTACTGCTCGGGTCGAGGAGACTGTCGGGTCAGAGCTCCACGTCCGGCCTTGCCTCACCTGTCCCAACGTGGTGCAGCCCATGGAGTGCAGCAGCGCCTCGCCCGTGGCCCCGTCGGTCGGCAGCCCGGCCAGCTGTTCGACCTTCGGGCCTTCGTTTTCCACCGGCACCACCAGCCCTCCTTCTCGTGGCCAATCATCGTTCATGAGTTGGATGGGAAGCAAGACTTTGCGAGCGACGTCGTGCAGGCCAAAACTCCTCAGCTGGCCCGCCGGCTGGGCTTTGTGTGCAGTCCAACACCCGGGCCAACTCATAATTCACACAGCCACGGCCGAGTTGGTCAACGAATTGCCATTGAGAATTTGTTCTGTATTTTGACCTTTTGTCCCTTATTTGGGAGTGAGAAAGTTGGCAACCGTACCCAAGGCTCCCCTTCCACTTCTTGTGATGATATACACCACAGGCTGCACGTTACAAAACTCAATAAAAACCATCGTATTATCCCCTTGTTCTGACCGAATTCCTTGCAATTTCCCAACTCTGCCCCCGCCATCATACTATTCCTATCTGCAACCTGTCCAAATCAAACTGAAAACGTGAGCAGGAGGCTCAATTGTTCAAAAGCATCTCGGCCTCATGTCAGGGATATGGGTCATGTGCAGGCAGAGTTTAGATGAACTTGGCATCATGTTCGGCACGGACATTGTGGGCCGAAGTGCCTGTTCTTGTGCTGTACTGTTCTATGCTCTAACACTTCCCATCTTCAGCCTGTGTGAAGGTCTGGTTGCCCCATTACAGGAAGGATGTGGAGTCTTTGGACGAGGGTGCAGAGGAGGTTTACCGGCATTCTGCCTAGATTAGAGGGTTCCAGTTACAAGGAGACATTATATAAACTTGGATTGTTTTCTCTGGAACGTTCGAGGTTGCGGGGAGACTTGATAGAAATGTATACAATTATGAGAGACTTAGATAGGATTAACAGTCAGAACCTTTTTCCCTCCAGGGTGGTAAGTTTAACAGTAGAGGGCATAGGTATAAGGAGAGAGGGGGGAAATTTAATGGATCTATGTAGGGCAAACATTTTCTTTACACAAAGAGTGGTGGGGACCTGGAATGCATTACCAGGGATGGAGGTGGAGGCAGACACGAGAGTGGCATTTAAGATGCATTAAGATAGGCGCATGGAAGTGCAGGGAATAGATAAATATGGATCATGCATACTGTTCTATAGACACAACAAGCTGGAGTAACTCAGCAGGACAGGCAGCATCTCTGGAGAGAAGGAACAGGTGACATTTCAGGTCAGACGTCTGAAGAAGGGTCTCAAAGGGTCTCAAAGAAAAGGGTCCCATTTCTTTGGTTTAAACCAGCATCTGCGGTTCCTTCCTCCACTGTTCTATGTTCTATGTGAACAACACAGATGTGTTTGAGGAAAAAGCTCAATAGCACAAAAAAGGAAGCCAACTGCTGGAGCCAAGAACACCAGCATCTACAGCGATGACCCAACCTAAATCTAGGCATGGATTTGAGACGGAATTGGACCATAAAAACTGCTGGTATGCAAACTCAAGGCAAATTGCCAGATGCTCCATTCTGTTAGTCTTCATGCCACTTGCAAATTTGTGCCAAAGAGAATGCCTGGGCAGATCAAAATAGATTACAATTTGATTCATTGCATCCCTGGTAGAATTTCCTAATTTATAGCGGAAATAATATAAAGCACACCAGAAACCGCAGAGAGAGTTGAGGAAGGGTGCTGTTGCATGCTTAATGCGAACATTTTTGCTTTGCCAAGCTTCCCTTCCACTTGAAAACACGGTTTTGTTTAATTTAGAGAAAGAGGCCCTTTGGCCCACCAGGTCCACGCCGACCAGCGATTCCTGGTCACTACTGGTATTCAAGCATTTTGAGCCATCGGAAAATGTCCAAATCCTCAGTCCCAAATTGTGATCCACTAACGTCCCGCAAACAGTCATCATCACCTGATGCAACTTCAGATCCCTCCTTCTCTACCTTTCTGTGGAATATCTATCAACTCCACCCCTTAACTCAAACCATTACTTAGTAAAATAATCAGGCACTGGTTGCAACTAATAGAACATATAAACATTGCACATGGGATGGGCAGCTATATTCCTCTTTATAAAACTAGTTGTCTAATTTTTGTAAAGAATTGATGAGGTATGGAGTTTGGCAAAAGCCAAGTCACCATTATGAGCTTTGAATGTGCCAACATTCCAAGGAACACATTAACCTGAAAGCAGTGAATGGAAAGATTAGATCTAGACATATTGAACCTGTTTACATGATTGCTGGCTCCACATATTAAATTGTGTATGGAGACTTAAGAAACTGTGTATTCTGGTGGAAGTCAGCAAGTCAGGCATAATCTGTGGAGGGAAATAGACAGTCGATGTTTCAGGTCAAGACTCTTCATCTGGTTTCCGCCGTGGTGGTAGGCATTAAATTGTGTAATTTTCATCATGACTAGACAACCGTGTGATATGAAATGAATTTCAACACCTTTTTACACCTCTTGCTCAATTTTAAATGCTTTGACTGCATGTTGAAAGAAACACCCAATGTTTTTCGACACTACTTAACCTCTCTCTGAAGATAGACACAAAATGCTGGAGTAACTCAGTGGGACAGGTAGCATCTCTGGACAGAAGGAATGGGTGACGTTTTGGGTAGAGACCCTACTCCTTCTCTCCAGTGGATTAACCACAGGTTATATACAAATTTGAGAGGCAATGATAGGCTAGACGGTCAGAACCCCCTCGAGCGGGAAAATGTCTAAGACTAGAGGACGTAGCTTTAAGGTGAGAGGGCAAATTTTAAAGGAGACTTGCAGGATAAGTTTTGAGGATGATAGATGCCTGGAACGATGGAGGCAGATATGAAAGTGGCATTTAAGAGGCTTTTAAGTAGGCACATGGATGTGCAGGAAATGGGGGATAGGCAGAGGAGATTAGTTTTACTTGGCATCATATTGAACACGTACATTGAGGGCTGAGTGGACCTTTCCTATGCTGTATTGTTTTATGTTCAGGTGGTGTAAGCGCTAGGTTCGGGATGCATGGGCCATTTTCTCATCAATTTTAGTTGGGTCAGTTTCAGATCTAAGTGGTCCTGTGATATGTGACCAATGTTAATGACTCCTCAGAGTCTGTTTGGTTTCAGCTTCTGAGGTTTGCAGCCATTATTTCTGTAGAGAACGTAGATAATTGTGATTTTTTTTAAAATCCTACACAGAACAGTTAAAACCAAAGGAAATGCACCTGCAGAATCAGGTATTTTCTTAATTGGAATATTTGAAAAAAGTGAAAAATGAAAAAACAACAACCTGTATTAGTACGTAATCCTTATTTAGAATACTGAAAGGTGCTTTAAAAGGCTTCTTCAAATACAGCTGCTGTGCAAACTAAATCCAGTCAATTATCACCTCCGATATTTATTTTGAAGTAAGTGATTTTGATCTTAATCAAGCTTGCAAAGACATATCTTTCTTTTGTCTTGATTCGACACTGAACAACCATTAATTTCTTTTAGCATTCATTTCCGTGGCTTTTCCCCTTCAGGAAGGTGTTGCCATGGCAGCTGCACTCTCTTGGGCGCCCAGCTGAGTTGGTGTCCTCCTGTGTCACATAATCAACTCAAGCTGGTTCGGAGAGGGAAGGATTTAGGGATGGGTGCTACAGCTCATCTGTTCTCCTAACATCTTGGATGAAGACTCTGAATGGGACAGTGCATCCATGTTTAGGAGGACTGGTGGCAAGTCTGAGCAATCCCAAACACTCAGCACCACCTCAGAAGATTTGCCACCCAGGCTTTTTTTTAAAAACTAAACAGTGAGCTTAATGATCCACAATATTTGGAAGGTTTCTACCTTGGTGCCGTATGCCTCTATGCCCCCCAACCAAAAACACCCTTTCAAATCAAGCATATTTATCTATCTCACACGCAGGAGAATATGTGGCAATATTGCACTCGTCACATTTCCTGATGCCACATGGATCTGCACTACGCATGACAGGTGTTTCCACAGAAACATAAATATTCCTTCTTCAGAATGGATGAGAAACATTCACAGAATATGCAGTAGTTGGAGTGCCCAAGTACTCACCCAGGTCCCTGAATCTGTCAGATGCAAATCCCTCCAGTCAAGTGTCAGCTTGTTGCAAATCCAGAACACTAAAATAACTCAGAGTTGTCCATCAGCTCCTCAGTCTATGCACACACCCCAGCTTCAACGAGCAGCAGTGATGTGTCCTCTCTCTATTAGGCAAAATGGATCTGCTTATCAACACAGGCACAGGTTTCAAACCAGCTCCAGTAAACATCTACCTACATTTGCTGGAATAGTCCACTTCGAACAAAGGGAGGATTCAATTCAAATCAGGGAAAGCACCATTCTCCTGTTATGCACAGGAGATTTTTCTTTTCCCCACCACAATCCTGGCACTATTCGAGAAAATGACAGCTTGGATTACAATGCTATTATTCAAATCAAATCAAAACTGGCATCCAATGAAACTTCTAATATGAAATACATTTAAGAAATTGAATTGTCAAAACAAACAGGGAACATTACTTTAATAAGCAGAAAACCCTGATGAAGATCTTAAGATAGCATCAAGCCTAGGAAACTGACATATTTCCCTTTTATTTCCATATTTTAATTATGGCCCTTTTCGAGGTAATTGAAACCAAATGTTGCTATTTGTTATTTGGTTTAATGGGTTCTTTGGTGGCATTATTTGGCTTACTAGCTATGAATTCTCAGATAATGTTGCCAGGAAGCATGTGAACTTGGTCTGACTTTCTCCCCACTGAGGGGATGAAAAGTGAACATTAAGTTGTCACACATTTGCATCAGCTCACAGGAGTCTCAAAGTTTGCAGAGCAGTGAAGAGCAGGCAAACAAATTATTTTTAAATAGATTCAATTAATCGTGAGCACACAGTCACACAAAATATGTTTTCCGTCAGGAGAAAATAATTTCAGAATGACTACAACCAATATTGTTGAATACTCCAGTTGCAAGTACAATATTAAATCCAAGTAGAAAGCATTTTCCAATTATCCCTTTTATATTTTGCATTCCTAAAATATCCAACTCACTGCCAAGTCTTAATGGAAGGCAACAACACACTTTATAAATCTGATCAACTTAATGTGAAATGCAAGGTTTTTTTCTGGGTACATTACATTATGATTATATGCTGTGGTACAGTTTGCTAAGTGACTATTTCCAACGCATTCTGCACATGTTCCCAACCCAACATGATATTGAACCTGGACCACCTACAACCAAAGATACATATATCAACACCACCACTGGCAAGTTCTTTCTCTCAGTAAGGACCAGACTGACTTACAAATACATTAGCGTTAGTCAATGTCATTGGGGCAAAATACTGGGATTCCTTATCAGTCTGCATTATGGGAGAGTCTTCCAGAGGTGTAGCACAAATGCAATGGGTTAGATTTTGGTACAGCACGGAAACACCGAGACCGCACCCACCAGCCATTCCTGCACCCTAGCACTATCCTACATACTAGAGACAATTTACATTTTTTACCCAAGCCAATTAACCTACAAACCTGTACGTCTTTGGTGTGTGGGAAGTAATCGGAGCACGCGGTCACGGCGAGAATGTAGAAACTCCGTACAGACAGCTCCCACAGTCAGGATCGAACGCGGATCTCTGGCGCTGTAAGGCAACAACTCTACCAGCTCTGCCACAATTAAGGGAGTAATAAGGTAAAGGGAATAATACTGTTAATCTTCACCCTGCTCTCTGACATATCTGTCTTCCTTGCCCACTGGTATCTCTTTCACTATTTCAGAGAACAGGTTAGTGACCAATATCCATTTTAAGACCACAACTGCATGTAATTATCAAGAATACACAGTTTTACACTGCTTTCTGCAAGACCTCTGTTCAGCCTAAGGGGTTGGTTCTGTTTCTCTTTCCACAAACATAGCCTGACCTACTAAGTGTTTCTCACATTTTTAATTTTTATTTTAGGCTTCTAGCATCTGCTTTTTGTTTAGATTTTTAGATTTCTATTCTATTCTATTTTCACAGTTTTTCTGCCTCAGCCATCTGATGAGACTTTCCACACCCATGCCTTTCAAGATAGCTTTCCTTTTCCAGAAAGATACAACAGATTGCAGATGGCGGAAACTTGAGCAAAACACAAAGCGCTGGGGGAACTCAGCGGGTCAGTCAGCATTTATGGAGGAAATGGACAGGTGACATTTCGGGTGGGGAATCGTTCTTCCGACTGAAGGTTGTGAACCAAAACATCGCCTGTCCATTCCCTCCCCAGACGCTGCTTGACCAGTTGAGACCTTCCAGCACTTTGTGTTTTCCTTTTCCTAAATAGGGCTTCTCTTCTACCAGAATTGACATGGTTCTCAGTCTTGTCTCCCATTTCCTGTTCTTCTCTCTCACATTTCCCCTCCCAACCAAAACAAATGTAGGATCCCCTTTGCTCTCATCGTCCATCCCACCAAACTGTACATTCAACAGGTCCTTTCTGTAATTTCAGCAAGATATAATTGGATTCCATTATCCAACGCATCTTCTCCTCCCCTTCCCTTTCAGCATTTCAGATAGTTCCTTCCACACCGCCTTGGTTTACTCTTCTATCTCCAACGACCACTCCCCTTCTCATGACAACCATAAAATAAGCATCACTTGTCCCATTACTTCATCCCTCCCAACATCAAGACAACCAAAAAGTCATTTCAGGTAAAGCAGTGATTTACCTGTGTTTCTTCCAATTACTGTATTGCATCCAGTACTCTACCTTGAAGGAACCAAACACAAATTGGTAATTGCTTTGTTGAGCACCTCTGTACAGTCTACAAGGTTCCCTGAGCTTCCAGTCATCAGTCATTCCAATTGCCCACCCTATTCCCATTTTGTTGGTAGACACAAAAAGCTGGAGTAAGCGGGACAGGCAGCATTTCTGGAGAGAAGGAATGCGTTACATTTCGGGTCGAGACCTTCTTCACACTGATGGTCTGATCAGTCTGAAGAAGGGTCTTGACCCGAAACGTCACCCATTCCTTCTCTCAAGAGATGCTGCCTGTCCTGCTGAGTTACTCCAGCTTTTTGTGCCTACCTTTGACTTAAACCAGCATCTGCAGTTCTTTCCTTCCCATTTTGTTGTCCTGGTTTCCTACTTTGCTGCAACGATGCCCATTGTAAGTGCAGGCACCAACATCTCATCTTCTGTCTGGGCACATCAAAGCCCTTTGGATTCAATACTGAGTCCTACATTTTCAGTGAACCACCATTTACCCCCTTTCTTTCAATGGGTGAAGCTGTAACTTTCTGATTCAAGCTTTCATTTGTGCCTCGTGTTTTCAAAATTAAGCCAGGATTAGCTTTATGGAGGTATTAGCTACAAGAAGAGATTGGCCACACTTGGATTGTTTTCTCTAGAATGCCAAAGGGTGTGGGGAGACCTACTATAGTTGTATACAATTATGAGAGGCACAGGTAGGATAGACAGTCCAAACTTTTCTCCCACAATGGGAACATAAAATACCAGGGGGTATAGCTTAAAGGTAAGAGGGACAAAATTTAAAGGAGATGTGTGGAGCATATATTATTATTTTTTACACAGTGTGGTGGGTGCCTGGAATGCACTACTGAAGTGGTGATGGAGGCAGATATAACAGTGGCTTTAAGTGACATTTGGGCAGGCAGATGGATTTGCAGTGAATGGAAAGATAGGGATTGAGTGCAGGCAGTTAAGAGTTGATCCGGCATCATGTTCAGCCCAACAAAGGGCCTGTTCCTATGCTGTACTGTTCTACATTTCATGTTCTAACTGTTGGTTTTAAAGTACGGTAATAACTTTATCAGGCACACCAGTCACAGATACTCCCTCTTCAACCTTCCCCTTCTCTGCAACATTAACCACAATTAGAAACATAGAAAATAGGTGCAGGAGTAGGCCATTCGGCCCTTCGAGCCTGCACCGCCATTCAATGTGATCATGGCTGATCATCCAACTCAGTATCCCGTACCTGCCTTCTCTCCATACCCCCTGATCCCTTTAGCCACAAGTGCCACATCTAATGCCCTCTTAAATATAGCCAATGAACTGGCCTCAACTACCTTCTGTGGCAGAGAATTCCAGAGACTCACGACTCTCTGGGTAAAGAATGTTTTCCTCATCTCGGTCCTAAAGGAATTCCCCCTTATCCTTAGACTGTGACCCCTTGTTCTGGACTCCCCCAATATCGGGAACAATATTCCAGCATCTAGCTTGTCCAACCCCTTAAGAATTTTGTAAGTTTCTATAAGATTCCCCCTCAATCTTCTAAATTCCAGCGAGTACAAGCCGAGTCTATCCAATCTTTCCTCATATGAAAGTCCTGACATCCAAGGAATCAGTCTGGTGAATCTTCTCTGTACCCCCTCTATGGCAAGGATGTCTTTTCTCAGATTTGGAGACCAAACCTGTACGCAATACTCCAGCTGTGGCCTCACCAAAACCCTGTACAACTGCAGTAGAACCTCCCTGCTCCTATACTCAAATCCTTTCGCTATGAATGCTAACATACCATTTGCTTTCTTCACTGCCTGCTGCACCTGCATGCCTACTTTCAATGACTGGTGTACCATGACACCCAGGTCTCGTTGCATCTCCCCTTTTCCTAATTTGCCACCATTCAGATAATAGTCTACCCTCATGTTTTTGCCACCAAAGTGGATAACCTCACATTTATCCACATTATACTGCATCTGCCATGCATCTGCCCATTCACTCAGCCTATCCAAATCACCCTGCAGCCTCCAAGCATCCTTCTCACACCTAACTATACCCCCCCAGCTTGGTGTCATCTGCAAATTTGGAGATGTTGCATTGAATTCCCTCGTCCAAATCATTAATATATATTGTAAATAGCTGGGGTCCCAGCACTGAGCCTTGCGGTACCCCACTAGTCACTGCCTGCCATTCTGAAAAGGACCCGTTTACTCCTACCCTTTGCCTCCTGTCTGCTAGCCAGTTCTCTATCCACATCAATACTGAACCCCCAATACCTTAAGTTTGTATGCTAATCTCTTATGCGGGACCTTGTCGAAAGCCTTCTGAAAGTCTAGATATAACACATCCACTGGTTCTCCCTTATCCACTCTACTAGTTACATCCTCGAAAAATTCTATCAGATTTGTCAGACATGATTTACCTTCCGTAAATCCATGCTGACTTTCTCCAATGATTCCACCACTTTCCAAATGCGCTGCTATCCCATCTTTAATAACTGACTCTAGCAGTTTCCCCACTACCGATGTTAGACTAACTGGTCTGTAATTCCCCGCTTTCTCTCTCCCTCCTTTTTTAAAAACTGGGATTACATTAGCTACCCTCCAATCCTCAGGAACTACTCCAGAATCTAAGGAATTTTGAAAAATTATCACTAATGCATCCACTATTTCTGTGGCTACCTCCTTGAGTACTCTGGGATGCAGAGTATCTGGCCCTGGGGATTTATCGGCCTTCAATCTGTTCAATTTACCCAACACCACCTCCCAGCTAACCTGGATTTCACTCAGTTCCTCCATCTTATTTGACCCCCGTTCCACTGCTATATCCGGCAGATTATTTATGTCTTCCTTAGTGAAGACAGAACCATAGTAGTTATTCAATTGGTCTGCCATGTCCTTGTTCCCCATGATCAATTCACCTGTTTCTGACTGCAAGGGACCAACATTTGTTTTAACTAGTCTCTTTCTCTTCACATATCTATAAAAACATTTGCAGTCAGTTTTTATGTTCCCTGCCAGTTTCCTTTCATAATCTATTTTCCCTTTCCTAATTAAGCCCTTTGTCCTCCTCTGCTGGATTCTGAATTTCTCCCAGTCCTCCAGTAGGCTGCTTTTTCTGGCAAATTTGTATGCCTCATCTTTTGTTTTTATACTATCCCTGATTTCCTTTGTTATCCATGGATGCACCACCTTCCCCGATTTATTCTTTTGCCAAACTGGTATGAACAATTTTTGTACTTCATCCATGCAGTCTTCAAATATCTTCCATTGCACATCCACTGTCAACCCTTTAAGAATCACCTGCCAGTCTATCTTGGCCAATTCACATCTCATACCTTCAAAATTACCTTTGTTCAAGTTCAGAACCCTTGTTTCTGACTTAATTTTGTCACTCTCCATCCTAATGAAGAACTCAACCATATTATGGTCACTCTTGCCCAAGGGGCCACGCACAACAAGACTGCTAACTAACCCTTCCTCATTACTCAATACCCAGTCTAGAATAGCCTGCTCTCTCGTTGGTTCCTCCACATGTTGGTTGAGAAAACTATCCCACATACATTCCAAGAAATCCTCTTCCTCAGCACCCCTGACAATTTGATTCACCCAATCTACATGCAGATTGAAGTCACCCATTATAACCATGTTACCCTTGTTGCACGCATTTCTAATTTCCTGTTTGATGCCATTCCCAACTCCAATACTACTGTTAGGTGGCCTGTACACCGCTCCCACTAGCGTTTTCTGCCCCTTAGAGTTTCGCAGCTCTACCCATATCGATTCCACATCCTCCACGCTAATGTCCTTCCTTTCTATTGCATTAATCTCCTCTCTCACCAGCTACCCCACCTCCTTTTCCTTTATCCCTCCTGAATATTGAATATCCCTGGATGTTCAGCTCCCAGCCTTGGTCACCCTGGAGCCATGTCTCCGTGATCCCAACTATAGCATAGTCATTAATCGCTATCTGCACCTTCAACTCATCCACCCACAATTGTTTTCTCACTTTGCCCAATCTGGGAAAACAGTCCTTGAACAGTGATGTCCAATATACTTCTCTCCCCACTGACGCTGCCTGACCTGCTGACAGCTTCCAGCATTACGACGGATTCGTTTTGGATTTCTAGCACCTGCACCTTTTTTTTTGCTCTAATTACAAAAGAACAATCCTGTTTCACAGACATCACATTGCTGATTGACGACTCTGACAAACCAAAGCACCAGGGTCCACTGAAACTCCTGGACTTTTCTGCATTCACTTCATCAACAAAATAATGCAGTGTATAAATGGAGGGAAAAAAGGTCATACAAAGCAATGACACAACGGGAATTATATAATACTACAAAGTACATCAATAGAAAACAAGCCATTTGACCCAACAGGGGCTTGCCAGTGGTTATAGTGCATGTAATCCAATACATAACATTTCTATCCCGGACTCCAAGATCTGAAACAATCTGTTTTACAGGTTTTCTTAAATGGTAAACCCATATTTCAGATGTAAATTACTGGATGAATTCATATTTTACAACTTTACATATACTATGAATATAGCACCACCTCGCACAGAACATCGTTGAATGTTAAGAGTATGTAGTTAGACTCCATCTGATTAGGTTCTCAAATTCAGAATGAATTTAATCTTCATACATTACCAATAGGAAAACTAACCTCTCGCTCATTAAGATTTACAGTAGCATAATCTGGGGATGCGATGAGGGAAGCAGTTTTATTAAAGAAATACACACACACAGACACTTACACACATACACACGCACATGCACACGTGTGAATATTCACTGCATCTTACATTTTGGAGTGGGGTACTGCGACTACTATCAGGGTGGCACAATGGCGCAACAGTAGAATTGCTGCCTTACAGCGCCAGAGACCCGGATTCGATCCTGACTAAGTGTGCTGTATGTACGGAGTTTGTACGCTCTCCCTGTGACCACGTGGGTTTTCTCCGTGAGCTCCGGTTTACTCCCACATTCCAAAGACGTACAAGTCTGAAGGTTAAGTGGACTCGGTGGCCCCAAGGCCTGTTTCCATGCTGTATCTCTAAACTAAACAAAACAACTAACCTTTGTTGCAGCCTGAAGTTCTTTGGTCCACAAACCTGTGATGCTCAGACACTGCTTTAGCATCAGCGGCCATTGTGGATCAATTCCTCCAAGGATAACAACAGTATTCAATATTATCATGCCATTGATTCACAGATTCACCAACCTCTGACTAAAGAAATTCCTCATCTCCTTTCTAAAGGTGTGTCCTTTTATTCTGAGGTTATTTCCTCTGGTCCTCGACTCCTCCACCAGTGGAAACATCCTCTCTTCATCCACTCTATCACTATTCGGCAAGTTTCAATGAGATTCCCCCCCCCTCATCCTTCTAAACTCCAGCGAGTACAGGCCCAATGCTGTCAAACACTCATCATGCATTAACTCTTATCAATGGGCATGCTGGCACCTCTGGCTGGAGGCACAAGGTTGCATTTGTTTCCTGAACTATTTCACATTGCCTGGAGTCTTGGATGGTAATTTTCCAGATTTTCTCTTCCTTTATCCTTCAATTGGCAGTGGGCTTTGAACCCATTTGTACTGGAAAGCATCAAAATGTATGTGCCAGTTGAAGAACATGCACGTTGTTTCATCAATCATTGATCAACATCTTGAAAACCACAAATCCCTGCTGATCTAGTTCAGGGACTCAATTTAAACTTAGAATATTTTTGTTCTCCTCAAGCTTGTTTTGGCAGCTTGAAATGATCATGAACCAGAGGACTATTACTATTTCACCACAGAATGATCACAAGTAACAACTTATTTACGCGGTGTAAAAGACATTTGTCACTGGTCTAAAAATGTCAAAGGGAAGTGGAGTGCCTGGAGATTTTGGTCAAATAATTTACATCAGAACCTTAGCCACAAAACAAAAGCAGCAGCGCTGAGTAGGCCAATCACATGAGTATCACATTTGCTTTCAAAGGATTAGCAGAAGTTCAGAATCTCTTCAGAGAGTTTTGGGTTGTAACTTCACATGGCTTGTCAACCCCATGTGGGCGGCACGGTGGTGCAGCGGTAGAGTTGCTGCCTAACAGCGGCAGAGACCCGTATTCGATCATGACAGTATCCGTGCTGCCTGTACGGAGTTTCCTCGCACACTCCAAAGGTTGTAGGCTAATTGGCTTTGCAAAATTGTAAATTATCCCTAATGTCAGTACAGTGCGAGTTTATGGAGGGATTGCTGGTCGGCGTGGATTCGCTGGGCCGAAGGGCTTGTTTCATCGCTGCATCTCCAAACTGCACTAAACACTGAAAAATATTTAAGCACTTTATTGTTCTTGCAAGACCTGCCAATTTCCCTGACCGCCAAAAGTTTCTGTGTTCACACGAGGCACCTTTTGGATTCACCACAGCACTGGCCAATTTGCAAAATGATAACTTAGGATTTCTAAATTTACACAATTATGCAATAATCTTTTGTCTGGGTTGGGGGCAGAAGAGTAGAGGACACCTTAGCGGAGTTCATATGTTTTCATTAGAAGGAAAGCATCCCCAGTTTACAGGGCCATTGAGCCTTGACTATAATCGGAGGCTCCCCATGGTCAACTCATGATGCCATCTTGGAATCCTGTTCACATACACTCAGTCGCAAGGATCATTACACAGCATTCAAGGTGATCCGAGGTGGGAGAGGCTTCTCCGCTTGGATGGATTGAGGGAAACCCTGACACTACAGGCCTCCAGATTGGTAGTGGCTTGTGTCATTCTCCATACATTAGCACTCATGTAGACTTGTTCACTGGCAACAGCAAGAGGGAGGGGGTGACACAGGAAGGAGCGAGGCAAATGGTGGACCACAGTTGCTGCCCTTTTCTGTCTCCACAGAGAAAAAGCTAATTTGAGTGATTCTCCCACAGACCACCGCATCCTCTTTAGGATCTTTTGAATCTCATTATTAGTGCACTTCAGTAAAAACAACACTAGTCCACCTGTCATGTTTGACCCATATCCCCTAAACCTATCCTGTCCATGCACCTGTCTAAATGTTTCTTGAACGTTGTGATAGTACCTGCCTCAACTACCTCATCCATACACCCATCACCCCCTGTGTAAAAAGGTTTCCAGTGGAAATGGGCTCAGGTTCCCATTTCCTCAGGAGACTTTTGCTTCTCCCATAATGTCCTGGACTCCAAGATAATTCAGGGTCACAGACTGGTCGCTAACATTCAGAGCAATCTAAGATTGGGATATGAAGACACAAGCAACTGCAGATGCTGGAGTCCTGTGTAGGACACAGTATTGGAGTAACTGAGCAAGTCAGGCAGCATCTCTGGAGGACACGGATGGTCCATGCTTCAGGCCAGGACCCTCCTTCAGATTGCTGTGTTGGGGTGTATGGACTTTGTCAGCAGGCCTGAAAGATCAGGCCCAATGAAATAGCTGACATAGACTTAGAGCAACCAACTTTTAAGTCAGCACCTCTCTTCCCACAAGTGGCTCAAATTACCAGATGTTTGGTTCTTGCACAGTGCTGGTGGTGTTTAGATATGTCACAATGTTATTGTAAGTGACATATTCAATTTCCCTTGACCGATACTTTCAAATATGAGATCTTAAATAAGGGAAGGCAGAGGATTTAACCTCGAGCGTGAGAAGTTTGAAGTTCATTATCCATCAGCTCATTCACTTATCCTTGTTAACTATTTCATTTCCATCTACAATGATGGTGATCGCTTTCACTAGCATTTGATATTTTTCCCGACCCACCATTGTCTCAATGAAACTGTATTCCTTTTACATTAAGTCTATTTAATGGCTTTAGTCAATTATAGGCAGTTTTAGTTGTTTGTTCAATTTTGTATCCATTCAAGCAATTGTACTTTGTTTTTGAAAGACATGTCAGAGACATTTCAGATCTATGTAAAATCACTCCTTGCAAACTGTCAAAGATTTCAGTGGCATTTCGGAGATTGGGTTTCATCAGTGTTGTTTCAGAATCTCTGGGTCAAGTATAGCTTTGTTGGGTGTTACAGAAAGCTATAAATTCTTTCATTTCCGGTTCCAAAAATAATTTTCAACTTCAAACACAGAGTTGCTGCACCAAAACAGCATTTCATCAACTGCAAGCCGTTTAAATAAAAATATCGCACTTCGCATCTTCTCAATACGAGGTCGAGAACGACTCACAGGAGGGCCTATGAAAATCTAAAAACTTTGGAAAATCAAACAAGAGTGATCTCTACTATGTATAAGTTTGGGAAATTGACAACGTATTCACAGTATGCAAAAAAAAACTCGTTCAGGGATAAATTTAGCTTTAACAATGAAGTCTTATTTTAAGTAATTATACATTTAATTTATTGCACCGTGGCTGTTCTTTCTCACAATGTTAATCACAACAGTATTGAGTTTATGAATCTTTCCAAATTAAAACTTTTAACGCATTAATACATCATTGGCTTGAAGTATTGATAAGCCCAGGGGGAAAATGATCATCTCAGTTCAGCTTTTATATTTTAGCATGTGATGTATTAAAATTTTCCAGATATTCACAGCATCCGCAACTGTGTCAAGGTAAGCTTACAAGCAAAGCTAACTAAAGTGAAAAAAAACACTGAAGATTAAATTATACATTTGTTAAATTGAGTATATTTGAGCACACTAAATTAATAGTGGAAGGATCAATGCTCAACAATAGCCTAAAGAATTAGTGAAAAGTGATAAATCTTGTTCAAGTCTCCTTAAACATCTTGGAAAATGTTGTTCACATTGCATGGTGCTATCTAGTGGCCGTTTTATTTTATTTCTTAATGTTAAATTATTAGGCTTTTCTCAATTTAATGGATAAAATCAGACCTGATTTTGCAAAGCAATCCTTGCAATTATTAAAAGATCAAAGGATAAAATTGCCACATGAAGGGAAGATTTGTTCTACATTTGTTTGCAGAAAATTCACAAATGGGAAGTTGACTGATATTAACACACTGGGGACTTTGTGAGAACCTCCTTGTTAATTACTTGCTAAGAGCTGTTAGGTAATTAAAAATAATCCTGAAAGTGCAAAATTCCAAATTATTGCTGGAAACTTGCACTGCATTTCCAGGCATCCATTCAGAATCCTTCACCAATATATGATAGCAGCCCTTTTTATTTCCTTATGTTTTGAGATTTGCAACACATTTGTCTTTCGATGCAAAAAGGTAAACAGGACTTCTGTTGGGCCCTTATGGCAAATTGATATATTGCATCCTATTGTGGCTTAGATTGATCTCTGGACTGATCAATGAGAACATAACAGTCTATGTCACCTGGTAGAACTGAGAGCCACATTCTGGATAAATGACTGTTCAGAACAGCAGAATAGGTTGCATTGTGAAATGCAGATAGTTCAATGGACCACATTCTGGAATACAGAACACTCCACAACAAACGGCAACGTGAGTGAGCTCTATGTTTCCACACACAATGCACTGATCAAACAATAGAGAACTTGTTGGAAAAAAACCCATTTAAATTATGCTGAATTACAGAGGAATTAATCATTGAGGTGAATACTTCTGCATTAAAAGTTCAAATCCATCTTTTCAGTGGAAAGAGAAAGATACAGGAAGTTAGTATTTTAACTAAACTGTGAGATAGCATATATATGTACAATAATTGTTCATGTATTGGTTGCTGGAGGAGGACTATTGCCATTGTTTGAAATCCCCTGAGTAACAGTAATCCTGCAATGGATGCTTTTCCTTACTTCTGTGAGAAAAAGTAGCGTGTTTATTCTCACAGAAGGCCCTCTATATTTTCCTTGCCATTTTTTAAATCCATTTTTAAAAACAAGTTCAGAGTTTGTTCAACAATTGTTCTTGAAGTGGTGCAGGGAGCTCTCCAAGAGCTGGTCAGAGATGCAGAACCGTCATAGACTAGCGCTATATATGACTTGGAGCAGAGCATGGAGGCAGTGGTATCCTATGCATCCGCTTGCCTTTGCAATGGACAGAGGCTGCCAAAGGGGGGTTGGTAACTTGCTATGGCAGATCCTGTGGTCATGTTGTACCAAGAGTTGCAGTGGATAGATTGCCAATCGACTGAATCATGATGTCCTTGATAGCGTCAAGCTTATTATATGTCATTACATGTGCAGTGAGCTCCATTCCCCTGCTCCTGACTTGCAACTTGCAGGTGGCAAAGTGCCTTTTGGAAATCATTTATCACCAGACACGCATACATTAGCCTGGTGCAGATTGTAAGGCATTTATGTACCCTCCGCTGTTGAATTCTTGGCCATTGGTAGCCCTTGTTTTTCTTGTCAGGGGGATTTTTGTGATGCTGTTTTAGTATATTACCAACATGTTCTCCAGAAACATTGCCATTTTCAATTGTTCCAGATATATTTACATTTATACCCATCTCCATGCTGATGAGGAGGAAACGGGTGGTTCATCGACTGAATCCACATTGACTGAATCCACATGCATCAATTTACATAATTATATATTTTTATTCTCACTGACTCTCCCCAGATCTGACCACTCAGCAAAACACTGGGGGCAATTTATAGTGAGATACTGACCTGCATATCTCAGGGATGGGACTGCTCAATGGAAACCCATGCAGCAACAGAGAGACATGCTAACCTCACACAGAAAACACCAGGGGGTCGGGTTTGAACCCGGGACACTGGAGCTGTGAGGCAGCAGCTTCACTGGCTGCACAACTGTGCCACTCCAAATGTCCCAGCAGATTTGATGCTGGAACGGAGACAGATAGCTGACTACAGCCCTTATTCAACCATGATTTACAAATGCAGCATGCAAAAGACCAAAATATTCACAACAACAATTTAACAGATAGGGAAATAACTGGTGAGGTCCAGTGACTGGCATTCAGTTATTATTTGGCCTTTTCACAGAGCAACACCAGCTGCCTCATCACTTATTTATATTAAGTCAATAGAAAATTAGTCTTTTGATACAGGCTGAGTGCATTTTGTGCAGCTGTCAGTGATAATCTCATCCTCATGTTGTTTTATTATTTCACCCTTTCTATCACAGGCAGGCTGAATGAGGCCAAAGGATCTCGTTGAAACTGAATGCAGAATTGTTTCAACCATGTTCTTGCATTACGCACCCTGCCTTCTCTGTGTCCGGCAACCTATTGCATACTTTTGAACTTCTCCAGGTGTATGGTAGATAGCATACTGACTGATTGCATGTAGAAATAAGGAACTGCATTTGTTTTTAGCTTTTTACAGATAAAGGGTGGAAAAGGCTCCTCAGCCCACAAGAGCCCATGCCGACCTTCGATCACTAGTTCCATGTTGTCCTAATTTTGCATCCTACACACTAGGGGCGATTCAGAGAAGCCAATTGACCTACTAACCAGCACTTCTTTTGGAATGTGGGAGGAAACTGGAGCACCCAGAGGAAACTAACGGGGTCACAGGGAAACTCCATACAGGCAGCACCCATAATCAGGATTGAACTGTGGTGCTGGTTTACAAAATAATCTACAAAGTGCTGGAGTAACTCAGCAGGTCAGGCAGCATCCCTGGAGAACATGGACAGGTGATGTTTCGGGTTGGGACCATTCTTCAGACTAGACTAATCTGAAGAAGGGTCCTGACTTGAAACATCATCTATCCATGTTCTCTAGGGATGCTCTGACCCACTGAGTTACTCCAGCATTTTGTATCTGACTGGTTGCATCAAGGACAAGGGAGAGTGCAGTAAGTGTGGACATTGCCCAGGCCATCATGAATACTGATCTCCCCACCGTAGAAGGGATCGACAGGAAACATTGTTTCAAGAAGGCAAGTAATACCTAAGATCCCCCTCACCCTAGCCATGCTCGCTTCTCGCTGCTACCATTGCCAAGATGCTGCAGGAGTCTGAGAAACGTTACCTCCAGGTTCAAGAATAGCACTTCTGTTCAGAATTTACAAGTTAGAAATTGCTGAGCAGAGTTTGAAAAACATATAGAACAAAGTAACATATAGTAACTAGTATAGAATATGTAATTTGACTTCAGTTGGTTGCAATTTATGCGAAGAACATACCTTCCCGGTATTACCCCGAATATTGACACAATCCATTAAGAAGCAGCTGTTGTTCACATACCTCCAAGACCTTTCCTGTGATGAATTTGTCACATTCTTCACATTTCACACCAAAGAGTGTCTGATAATCCTTTTCACAATATGGAGCACCATCTCTGTCAGACATTTGTGGATAAAAGGAAGAAAGGAAAAATAAGAGCAACGCAACAAAGGAAATAAAATTATAAATATTACCAAAACTGGAAGCAATACTCACACATTTAAACCAGAAACAAATTTAGTATTAGATACAAAGGTTTACCATAGGTATTTCAGAGATGAGACTATCTCAGTGGGATATATGCTCAATATACAATATTTAGGTTGATTTAAAAAAAAAATCAACATCCAATCAATTGTACTCAGCAAATTGGCATACAGCCATAGAGTCAGAGTCATACAGCATGGAAACAGGCCCTTCACCCCACATCAACGAACATGCTCCATCTACATCAGTCCCACCTACCTGCCTTTGGCCCATATCCTTCTAAATCTATCCTGTCCATGACCCTGACCAAATGTCTTTTAAATGTTATCTTTTAAATAGTTCCTTCCTCAACTACCTCTTCTGACAGCTCGTTCCATATACCCACCATCCTTTGCGTAAGAAAAGTTGCCCCTCAGGTTCCTATTAAATCTTTCTCCTCTCACCTTAAACTGATGTGCTCTGCTTCTTGATTCCCCTATTTTGGGTAAAAGAGGCATTTACATCATCTAATCCTCTCATGATCTTATACACCACATCTTACAAACAAATCAATTCCAAGTACATACCTCTTCAAATGTCATTGCAATATAAATATGAAAAAGTCCACCATATTCCCACTGTCCCAATGCTAACCCGATTGCACATCAAATGATTTCAAGATTTTTGTCTCAACTCTACCACCCAGAGTCCACTTTAGGTACTGACTGCTGCACATTTTGAGCAACTGATAAAATTACTTTTGAGACATTCAAGAAAAGGGTTTGAGGTAATCTCAAAATAAGCACTTTGTTTTTTGACTAAGAACATTACTGATATCCAGGTTCATAATGAAGTCAGTAATGTCAGATAAAAATTCTGTTACTCTCATTTATACCACAGCAGACCAGTTTCTTTATTTATTTGTCCAACTGCTATCCCCTTTAGCCTTGTACCAGTGTCCTTTTATTTACTGTTTAACTTGTCCTGCATTCTCTTTCACCACAAAATCTTAATTTTGTTCTCTCCATCTTAATATTTAGCTTCAAACTTTTCCCAAAATGTGAATAAAGATCATTGCGTGAGATATTAACTGTTTCACTCTCAGTTGCTGCCAGGTTTACACAGGAATTTTCCCAGCAATTTGCTTTTGATTCAAATTTTCAGCAATCGCATTTTGTTTTTATAATAGAGTAATTCACAGTGTTAATTTCCAACATGACATTCATAACACCAGTTCCCATTCAAAATCCAATTAATTCCAGCGTGATACTGCATTAAACTTCAAAATCAAAAGAAGATAGCTCAGCAATGGATTCTGTGTATCTTAAGGTAGAGAAGAATCTGTACTTACTTGCTGATGTACTCTCCAGTGAGTACATTCCCACAAGACTTGCACTTGAAACACCCCAGGTGCCACTGTTGCTCCAGAGCCAGTAACGCCTGTCCATTTTTAATATCCCTGCCACAGCCCGCGCAGTCTGGAAAGAGTAAAAGGACCCATGTAAGAAATTTTAAACAGTGAAATCAGATCTCGATGTTAATAACAGCAAAATAGCACATATACTGGAAATTAAAAGGGAAAAGAGAAAATGCAGGAAAAAACTGTTCAGGAAGAAACTGTTGACTTTGTGTCAGTGACTTTTCAACAGTTTAGATAAAAGCACAAATTAATCCTAATTCCATAATTCATTTGCATATGCGATAACTAACCTCTGGGGATGCATTATCCGTACATAACAAATGTTTACACCAGGCATTTTGATTGTTTAAATCTTCCTCGCATTATGACTGAAGATCAACAAGGAGCTGCAGATGCTAGTTTACAAAAATGGACACAAAGTGCTTAAGTAACACAGCAGGCCGGGCAGCATCCCTGGTGAACAGGGATAGGTGACGGGACACTTTTGGGTCGGGAGCCTTCTACAGACTTAAATAAACTCGATGACCTTCACATTTGTGAAGATCATAGACCTAAACTAAAACGATAACTGCCTATTTTTCTTCAATGTTAAGTATTTAACTGCATCATAACATTTTCAGCTGCCACTTTATTTTAACTCATTTGAATCCAGGCAATTGATTGTGTTGGCAGGTTTGAGTTGCGTTTAACCCTACATATGATCTAGTCTTTCTTTGGATCAGCAGGCATGCAAAGAAAACACAAGAAATACTCTGAAAAAAAGTTTTTTTTTTAAATGATTTTCTTTCTATATCTCTGCAGACGTGTATGGTGGAGCAGGCCTGCTCACAGATGGGCTGTCTCACAGCTTCAATGACCTGGTTTCTGTCTGGAGTTTGAACATTCTCCCTGGATTTCCAAAGAGAGGATACCTCGCATATCCCAAAGACAAGTGGGTCGGAAGTTTAATTTCCCGGCATAATTGCCGAAATTCTGGTATAATTGTCCTTAATGTAGGTATGTTACAAAACTTACCTTTAGCGGCGCTGCACTTCTGCCGCTCCCCGTGTGCGCGACTTTAGCGCCTTTCAGAGGGGGGCGGGCTTAAAGTGCCGATTTTCACCAGACCAGGATAATCGATGAATGTCGGGCGATTTAATTGCGGAAGAAAAATCGCTCCGACATTTCATCCATTAAGGTATTTTTAAATTACTCTAAGTTATTTGTTAACAAGAGTAATTTAAAAATCACCTTCAAAAGCCGTGACCGCAGACCACCGGAAGCATTTTCCGTAGGGGAGAAAAAAAGGTAAATACTTTATTTTTTTATTAAAAGTTGGTTTTTTGGGAGGCATAAATACTATTTTAATGTTGCGAAATGGGGTCCCCAAAAAATGTTTGAACCCCCAGTATTTTTCCCCCCGACTTCACCGCTAACCGCAACGTTCTAATCCACCGCATTCCACTAAAACCCACTCGCTAGTTGATTGAAATGGCCATTAATTTACAGGCATTAAACACTAAATTCCTTCCATTTGGCCCAGAAATTCATGAAAATGAGATTTAAAAATTATGTTATATTGTGGATTATTGTGTGAATGTTATTTGGACACTTAGGCAATTAAAAAAAAGTTTATCTTTTCTTAAGAAATTGATAGATGTTTAGATCTACTCATTGAATTTTGTAATTAGCTACAATTAGATAACTAACTAATTATATACTTTAATTTCAGGTAATCCAAGTAAGATTGTTTAATATTTGTTTCAGAATGCTTCAATCTATAATGACTGAAAATTTCATTGAGTTCTCTTAATTTTTAATAAAGTTATGGGCTTTTAATTTTTCCAGATCACAGCTTTTGAGTTAAGTCAATTGAAAGGCAATGGGGAACAAGATACTCATTTCCGAGCATGAAAATGGCCATAACTTTCTTAATACTGAAGATATGAAAGTAAATTAGGTGTCAAATTAAACTTCTTGTTATGCTTTATCTGATGGGATAAATTGCAGACTTGATTTTTTTAATCTCAAAATTTTGTAACATTGCTACTTAATGTGTAGGTAAGCAGGTATTTGAGAGGGGGATATCAATAAGCATATGGGGAGAATAAAATGTGATCAGTGTGGAATTAATGTAAAATTCACGCTAGTTGGTCAGTGCAGACTTAGTTGACCTATTTCTTGGTGCATAACAATGACACAATTGACTTCTGATGATTAAAGAAGCAAATTCAACATGCAAAAGATTGTGATATATGCAACGTAATGACAACTTCATTGATGAATTGGAGTTTATACTTAGTTGTGATATAATTTTCCAGACTTTGATGACACCTGATGCTGTTCAGCTTAAAATGTTTCCTCCTATGGTTGCACTCAATTACAATAGACTGATCTTTATTTTAATGTGCATGCAAGATAGTTTTGAGAAGCCGAAAGCAGACAAAAGTGGCCGTTGCATCCAAGGAGGGAAAATCAGGAGTCGTAATGAATTAACACAACAATTTAATGCTGTTTTGCATGATTTCCCTGGCAAGAATCTTTTAATTCAACTAATTTAATACTGGTTCTAATTTCTTCAGAGGTGGGTTGCCTTTGTCTGCTTCTTTGTTTCAGTTACAAACAACATTTTTTGCTCAAGGAACTATAATTAGTGAATTATTAGGTTCGTGTTTTTCCACTGTAAACTCTTCAATGAACATAGTACTTTTTTTTGAAGAGACAAAAATGTCTCATTGTTAACAAACGTAGCATTTACCAAGAAACTCAAAGCAATGTGCTGGCCATTATCTGTACATAACTAAAACTCTTGTGCTCTTCCGGTTTGCATGGTTTTTCTATTTGCGCAAAAAACGGTACACAATAGCGCTACGATTTTTCGCCAGATAACTCACCGTTCTCCTGTGCTGTGAGTGCAACAAGTTTCATTACGATCGATGGTATATCGTAACATTTTATTGAGGTTTAAAAACCGTAAAAAACTGCACATGCGCAGATTGCTGTCAGTTGCCGCCACGCAGATTGGTCTCCTCTTCTGTCACTCACGAAGGGGCGTCGCCAGGACAGTGGATGCAGCCCCAATGATTGGCCGCGTCTGCTGTCATTCACCAGCGGTGCCCGCCTCGCCCGGTGTTGCCAGGCGTTGCACGGTTGCCAGTTGGCCGGAAGCGGCCGGAGGGGACAACCACAGCCGCCGCAACCTGCGGCCCGGCTTCCCCACTACCCGGCTTCAATGCGACCCGTGGCCCGTCTACCCCGCGGCCACAGCCACTGCTACGGCACGCAAGGATGGAAAGGAGCAGCAACCTCAAGATCCTGTGGAGGTGAGGAGGAAGGGTGGTGCGGATAGAGGGAGAGTAGGGGGTAGGGAGAAGAAAGCATATTAGAGGGAGAGGAGGGGGGAGCTAGGGAGTGGGAAACACCTGGGGAGGTGAGGAGGGAGGTTGGGGGGATTGAGGGAGAGGAGGGGGTAAGGAGGGTGAGGAGGGAGAGTGGGGGAGGAGGGGGAATAGAGGGAGAGGAGTGGGGAATAGAGGGAGGAGGGCAGTGGGGGAGGTGAGGAGGGATAGTTGGGAGGGGGAGATAGGGGGAGGTGAGGAGCGGGGAGGTGGGGGGGGATAGAGGGATAGGAGGAGGTAGGGAGGGGAGAGGAGCTATGGAGGGAGGGAGGGAGTGACTGAGGGTAGGGGAAAGTAGAGGGAGGGAGAGGTGAGGGAGGGTCATGCAAGGAGGGAAAGGAACGGCACCCTCGAGATCCTCGGGAGATGAGGATGGAGGGGGTAGGGATGGAGAGAGGTGAAAGTGGGGGAGGTGAGGAGGGGGGTGGGGGGATTGAGGGAGAGGAGGGGGTAAGGAGTTATGGAGTGAGTGACTGAGGGTAGGGGAAAGGAGAAGGAGAGAGAGGTGAGGGAGGAATTTGGAAGGGGAGGAGTAGAGGGGAAAGAAGAGGGAGGATGAAGAGGAGGGGGAGGGAGTGCTGGGGGAGGAGGGGAAATGAGCCGCGCCTGCGCAGTTGGGGGCTATGGGTGAGTGGTGGAATATTGCGTTGGGGGAACAGGTTACAATTGAGGAACGGGTGAGTGGTGGAATATTGCGTTGGGGAACGGATTATGTTGGGGGACCAGGCCTCCCGTGTGCCTGGGACCCAACGGGTCCCACTTAGTCTAGTAATATCTAGATCCAGGTTTAGTTTACGTTTAGTTTAATTTAGTGTAGTTTAGAGATACAGGGTGAAACTGGCCCTTCGGCCAACCAGGTCCACGCCGGCCAGCGATCCCCGTACACTGGCATGAACCTACACAATAGGGACAACTTTTTACAATTTTACTGAAGCCAATTAATCTACAACCCTGTACATCTTTGGAATGTGGGAGGAAACTGGACCACCCAGAGAAACCCCACAGAGGTCACGGGAAGAACATATAAACTCCGTTCAGACAGCACCTGTAGTCCGGATCAAACTCTGTCCTCTGGTGATGTAAGGCAACAACTCTACCGCTGCGCCACCGTGCCGCCCTATTTAACAAGGTTATTTAATGCATATACACCAGGCTGGACCTTACTGTGGCTCCAAACAACATTTCACTGTGACTCTGAATATCCAATTCATATGAGCTCAGGCAAAATCATGAGTAGTGATGAACAAAACTACAATTTTTTGCACCTTAGCTATTGCCCTCGTGATCTTTTTTTCTTCTATAAAATCACCCCTCATCCTCCTACACTCCAAGGAATAAAGTCCCTGCATGCCCAGCCTCTCCCTATAGATCAGGCTCTCAAGTCCTGGCAACATCCTTGTAAATCTTTGCACTCTTTCCAGGTTACCAACATCCTACCCACAGGAGGGTGACTGAAACTGAACGCAATACTTCAAACCAACGTCTTATACAATTATAACATAACTTCCCAATTTCTGCACTTAATACACTGATTGATGAAAGCCAATGTACTGAATGCCATCTTGACCACCATATCTACCTGGGAAACCACTTTCAAGGAACTATGTGCCTGCACACCAAGATCCCTCTGCTCTACAATACTCCCCAAGACCCTGCCATTCACTCCGAAGATCCAGACTCGGTTTGACTTCACAAAATGCAACGCCTTGCACTGTTCAATGTTATCCCACTTTCACACCCACTTCTTTCACGCTGGGGATGGGGGTCAATTTACAGGTCACATCTTTCATATGTTGGAGGAAACCAGACCACCCGGAGGAAACCCACCAGGTACTGTCTCTGGACACAATAAACCTCTGGCCAATCTGTGTCCTGCAACTTTCACTATATAAAAAAACTCAGATTTCCATATAACACCCATTTTCAATCCATTAATTCTGGTGTCCGAGGGAGTTTTAATTTGCAGCCAAAGGTCTCTTCACAATAAACAGGCTCTGAGAATTGAACACTAGATGGCAGTCACGAGTTACAGGACATGGCAATGTGAGGTGGGATCACTAAATGATGCCAACATCTTTTCTCAGCATCTTCTCCAGAGATGCTGCCTCTTCTTTTTCTTCTTCTTTCGTGTCCTTATGCTATATAGTGGCTCGCCACTGCTGTACACATTGTTGTGCTATTGGAGTGTTAAGTGCAAGGTCTGCAGTAGTACATGGATTATCCGGCAATGGGCATTGCAGTAGGTGTTGCATTGTCTGGGTCTGTGTGCCACAGTCACGGGTTGTTGTACCCTCTATGTAGCCCTATTTGTGCATTGTCACCCTTGACCGCCCGACCCCGGGTGAGACATCTCCAGTTCAGCCTGTGTTCATCAGCACCTGGTGGTCAGCGCTCTGCTGCTGCTGGTATGTACCCATCTTGGTGGAATAGGGACAGTGGCTGGTCTGTTCTTCCACATCTGGAGGTGAGCTTCAGTTGTTGTTGTTTCCACTGGGGTGACGCTGGTTAGGAAGCTCTTACGGGATTTTAACCGCCTAGGAGGGGACACATGGTTGTGTAATGGGTGTGTATCGTCTGTCAGTTGTTTCAGACACTCTATCCTACTGGCGACAGCTCTCCTGATGTCTGGGGGAGCAATGCCAGACAGTAGGTAGACGTTGTTTATGTCTGTAGATTGGAGGCAACCAGTGATGCTACGGAAACTGGCATTCAAAAATGAGTCGATCTTCTTTGCATGTGTAGATCTCTCCCAAGCAGGGCAGGCGTATTCTGCAGCAGAGAAGCAGAGTGCTAATGCTGTAGTATGTACTGCTGTTGGGTTGGCACCCCATTTGGTGGTGGTGAATTTGTTCAATATGTTGTTGCGGGTGCCTACCTCTGCTTTAGTTTTTTCCACATGTGCCTTGAATGTTAACCAACGGTCGAGTGTGACTCCAAGGTAGACTGGGTTTGGGCAGTGTGTTAGTGAGAGTCCAGACCATACAACGTGTAGTTGATGATTAGCCTCTTGGTTCCTCAGGTGGAATGCACAGACCGGTGTTTTTGATGGGTTGGCACGCAGCTGGTTTTCTTCATAGTATGAAGATAAACCAGTGAGTGCCTCAGTCAGCGTTGTCTCAACATCTTGGAACTGTGTGCCCTGTGATGCCTGAACCTCTGAGATATGGTAAAGAATTTACGGAATATGGGAAGATGGGAACCAGTGCATTGACTATCTCCAAGACCACCTTCTTCAAAAACCTAGGTCCTGCAGTTAACATTACATTAAAGAACACAAAGTGCTGGAGTAACTCAGCCGATCAGGCAACATCTCTGGAGAACAAGGGTAGGTGAAGTTTCGGGTTAGAACCCTTCTTCAGACTGCCGTGTTCTCCAGAGATGCTGCCTCACTTGCCAAGTTACTCCAGCACTTTGTGTCCTTTTGTGTATTAATCAGCATCTCCAGTTCCTGATTTCTCAAGGGCCTGTCTCACGGTGCGAGTCCACCCACGAGTGACCCCAAGTGAAAGAAAAAAAGACTCGTGGTTGTGTACAAGATTTCAAGTTTATGATGAAGTGTTTAACCGAGTTCCCACGGGTATGTCATTTCTGCGATGTTCCAAGTTCCTCTCCCGAGTTACCAACTTCCTCTCCCGTTACTCTTGAGCCAGCCGTGAATTAAGGTATGGTTTAATAACTGTTCTTTCACATCAGATTGTTGGGAGACGGAGCTCAGGGTTCGCCTCCTGAGCTGCTTTGGTGCCCAGGCACACGGACTCTCTCTCCCTCTCTCTCTGCTCTCTCTCACTGCCGCTCAGAGCCCAACCTCGCCATCCTATAGTGGTAACATTCACATCGGGCCCCCTCCACACCCACACCCCCTGTCTCCGACACACACCCCCCACAAGACAACAGGCAGCGTGAGAGACAGAGAGTTTGTAGGGTGTTGGTTTTGTATAAGGTTTTATTTTTTAATTATTAGCCAAGGTTGCATTTACTTATTTTAAATGAAGTTTGGAGCGCTTGACAATACTTTTTTTTTCTCTTTGTGTTCTTTTTCAGAAAGGGTTCAGACCGCGCCCTGCTTGTCTCGTTGCCCCCTTTGAACCAAGCCCTGCGAGAGGGGGGGAGGGAGGGAGGGAAGGTGTGAGTGAACAAGAGCGCCGAGGAGGAGAGGGAAATGGGGGGGTGGAGGGGTGGGTGGAGGAGAAATAGGGAAGAAGTTAGTTGTTCAGATCAGAAACCTGTAGGCTGGGAGCCATAATGGTGAAGAGCGCACCCAGTTCTTCTGAGGAGTGCATAAGAGACATCGATCGGAAGCAATGTTCCTCTAGAACTATAACTGAAACTGTGTCCACATCACCTCCTCTTGGTCGGACCGCAAGACCCAGGGTTACCGGTCAGCGTTCTCCGCCACAAAGGAATCTCAAGAGGGCAATGCCAATGTAAACTGCGGCATCTCCTAAAATATGCCTATTCACACACACACATTAATTCTCTCTCTCTCACACACACAATATCATCCAAGACTGTTCGTGTAGAAGGCAACATTTGCCCAGAAGACGCCAAGAAAGGAATAAAGTGTAGGATAGGAACTGCCTGCAGATGCTGGTTTAAACCGACGATAGACACAAAAAGCTGGAGCTGACAGGGGGCGATCAAACAGCACAATGTCATCCCGTCACCAATTCCTTCTCTCCAGTGATGCTGCCTGCCCGCTGATTAAAGATAGTGGAGAGAAGTGAATTGTAAACTGATGGAAGGGGACGAAAGGCGCCTGAGCGAAAGATAGAGCGGAGAAAACCCAGCAATTGATTTATAGAATGTACTTGGAAGAGGAAAAGAAAATCCCTTTGTGAATACTCTATTCACGCTGATGATGTTAGTTCGGATTGATCAACGTGGGCTGTGACCGGGCGATGGTTGTGATCATTTACAGGAAACTTGTGATCTTGTAATCGCTATTGGTTGTAAATCTACGCGTCAGAAAAATCCAACGGTCATTGATTCATCTCAGAAAGCAGCGACGCACGGCCTGTTGCTGTCCGGAAGTTCGGACACCCTTCCTGAAGTCTGATTTCACTTTTCGGATGCAATGCGCTATATCAGTGCTTCTTAAACTGGTGAATGGTTCACCCAAGCGCAAATGAAATTATTTTATGGAGTGAATGAAACTAGAGGGGTGGGTGAAGGGTGAATGACATCATTTATCCAGATTTTGTTTTCTATACTTAAAAGAAGACATTGCCATTAAAGTGGTTAGTATGCTCATTGGTTTTAAAGGCAGTGGAGCTGGAACTTTGATATGTTTTTTTATCTATACCTATGGGTTTCTAATTTCAAAGTAACAGGATATTTCCCAAATTTACTGTAATATAATCGTTTAGGGAAGACCAGATGAGCTAGTTTGATCATACATTTATCAATGGCAACACTGGAGGATCGTCGTATGCAACTGTTGAACTGTAACTTTATTTTGTGTAGAAATGTAGCTACCAAAGTTGATATTTGGTGGTTTTGTGAGCTTTTGGGGAGAGATATAGAAAGTTATATTAGTTGGAGAAAAATATATTAAATCACACACTCCATGGTTTTTATGTCTAATTTTCCAAGAAATAACTGCAGTAATCAAAGCCCAAAAGCGTAGGTAGGTTTAGACGTTGGAATGTTTTTTTTTAATCATTCTAATAGAATGATTTTCCAACTCCAGTGGTAATTAAACTTTTTTTTCACTCCTAGTTTTTTTAAACATATTTTTAGGATGTTAAAAAAGCTGAATAAAATAAACACTTACGAAATGAGTTCATTCATGTATTTTGCTCATGTGACAAAAATACATTATATATAAAATTGTACACAAGGGAAAATACGACGAAAATTACCAAAAAAACAAAGAAAATTTAGTCGAGGGTGAATTAAATATTGCGATTAAGACTCGAGGGTGAATGGCACTGAAATAATTTAAAGAGTGCCCACGGTAGACTCACGAATCACTAAGGTAAACGCACGGGCCACTACGTTATTACAACGAGTTTAAATGTTTCCATTTTTAACTAGAACAGTAAATTTGACTCGTGGAAAATATCAAACATGTTTGAATTTTTTCACGAGTTAACAAGTCTCACGGGTACCTGCCGTTATCGCCATGAGCGCTAGGTTGCTCGCGCGAGTTCCGACGTTCCCGCTACGTTGATTGTACGTGATTACCGCGAGTGAAAACTCGGGGTCACTCGTGGGTCAACTCGCACCGTGAGACAGGGGTTTAACAATACATTAACTCTGCTAACCTCTTTTAAGAAATCTACAGAAGCTCCCACAATCTGTTTTATGGTTTGCGATTGCCTACTCTTGAACACTATTTGGCCTTGCCTTTATCGATGCCTTGCCCTCCTTGGTCATTGAAATTCTGTAATGTTCCTTTGCTCCGAATTTCTGCTTATGTTGGCAACATTGTAAGCCTTTTCCTTTGATCCAATACTATCTTTATCTCAACAACTGCAGCTGGATCACTTCCTGCTGGTTTTGCAGCCTGATAAAAAGGGATAAATATGACTTTTCCTTATTATGCTTTTAGATCTGGCACTGGCTTGGAAACCCTACTGATTCCAATGGAGATTGCTAGACAAAGAATCAAGAGGGAAAAGGAAAGACAATTTGCTTTTGTTAGAAAAATGTTTTGGTTTAGTTTAATACTGCTATATATTTAGTAGCATGGTATATTTAGTTAGATTTCCCTTTTATATTTAAAAATAATTATAATTTTTCAATTTATGCAGTTATTCAATAATAAAAACTTGAACATCTCCGAATGTCAGAGAAACCAAAATTAATGAAGTCTTTTCACCTAGCAAAATACCACTGAAGGGTCTCGACCCAAGACGTCACCTATTTCTTTTCCCCAGAGATACTGCCTGACTGAATGAGTTGCTCCAGATTTTTGTGTCTACCTTCAGTGTAAACCAGCATCCGCAGCTCCTTCCGACATAAAACCCCATCCTGGCTTTGTGAGCTGTCAGAGGTCGACAGAGGTGTTGGGAGTGGGTCAACCTCAATGTGTCACCTGAAATCCACACCTTGCTGATGGACTTGGGGATGCAAAATCCCAGTGAGCGAAGCCCTCCACAGACAGATAAAGGTTAGTTTAGTTTATAGAAACAGATGAAAAGAAGCTCTTCGACTATCAATCACCCATTCGCACCAGTTATGATGTTATCCCACTGACTCATTCATACACTCGGCAGAGTGGTGCAGTGGTAAGGTTGCTGCCTTACAGCATCAGAAACCCGGGTTTGATTCTGATCGAGGGTGCTGACTGGAGGAGAGGTGCAGGATAGAACTGGTGTATGGGGTGATTGTTGGTCAGTGCAGACTCAGTGGACCGAAGGGCCTGTTTCCATGCTGCATCTATAAACTAAAAAAAAAAACACTTAACCTGCCTATTCCAAACCCGAATCTTAAATATACATCGTAACACCATAAAGGTTACGCCAGAAACTCTTCACTCCATTTGCCAGTATTGGTGCTCTAACCCAGCTTTATGTTTAATCTTAACCCCTGGTGCTTTCCACCAAACGAACTTAGAAACATAGAAACATAGGTGCAGGAGTAGGCCATTCGGCCCTTCGAGCCTGCACCGCCATTCAATGTGATCATGGCTGATCATCCAACTCAGTATCCCGTACCTGCCTTCTCTCCATACCCCCGATCCCTTTAGCCACAAGTGCCACATCTAACGCCCTCTTAAATATAGCCAATGAACTGGCCTCAACTACCTTCTGTGGCAGAGAATTCCAGAGACTCACCACTCTCTGTGTAAAGAATGTTTTCCTCATTTCGGTCCTAAAGGAATTCCCCCTTATCCTTAGACTGTGACCCCTTGTTCTGGACTCCCCCAACATCAGGAACAATCTTCCAGCATCTAGCTTGTCCAACCCCTTACGAATTTTGTAAGTTTCTATAAGATCCCCCCTCAATCTTCTAAATTCCAGCGAGTACAACCCGAGTCTATCCAATCTTTCCTCATATGAAAGTCCTGACATCCCAGGAATCAGTCTGGTGAATCTTCTCTGTACCCCCTCTATGGCAAGGATGTCTTTCCTCAGATTTGGAGACCAAAACTGTACGCAATACTCCAGGTGTGGACTCACCAAAACCCTGTACAACTGCAGTAGAACCTCCCTGCTCCTATACTCAAATCCTTTCGCTATGAATGCTAACATACCATTTGCTTTCTTCACTGCCTGCTGCACCTGCATGCCTACTTTCAATGACTGGTGTACCATGACACCCAGGTCTCGTTGCATCTCCCCTTTTCCTAATCTGCCACCATTCAGATAATAGTCTACCCTCATGTTTTTGCCACCAAAGTGGATAACCTTACATTTATCCACATTATACTGCATCTGCCATGCATCTGCCCATTCACTCAGCCTATCCAAATCACCCTGCAGCCTCCAAGCATCCTCCTCACACCTAATTATACCCCCCAGCTTGGTATCATCTGCAAATTTGGAGATGTTGCATTGAATTCCCTCGTCCAAATCATTACTATATATTGTAAATAGCTGGGGTCCCAGCACTGAGCCTTGCGGCACCCCACTAGTCACTGCCTGCCATTCTGAAAAGGACCCGTTTACTCCTACCCTTTGCCTCCTGTCTGCTAGCCAGTTCTCTATCCACATCAATACTGAACCCCCAATACCGAGTGCTTTAAGTTTGTATGCTAATCTCTTATGCGGGACCTTGTCGAAAGCCTTCTGAAAGTCTAGATATAACACATCCACTGGTTCTCCCTTATCCACTCTACTAGTTACATCCTCGAAAAATTCTATCAGATTTGTCAGACATGATTTACCTTTCGTAAATCCATGCTGACTTTGTCCAATGATTTCACCACTTTCCAAATGCGCTGCTATCCCATCTTTAATAACTGACTCTAGCAGTTTCCCCACTACCGATGTTAGACTAACTGGTCTGTAATTCCCCGCTTTCTCTCTCCCTCCTTTTTTAAAAAGTGGGGTTACATTAGTTACCCTCCAATCCTCAGGAACTACTCCAGAATCTAAGGAATTTTGAAAAATTATCACTAATGCATCCACTATTTCTGTGGCTACCTCCTTGAGTACTCTGGGATGCAGACTATCTGGCCCTGGGGATTTATCGGCCTTCAATCCGTTCAATTTACCCAACACCACCTCCCGGCTAACCTGGATTTCACTCAGTTCCTCCATCTTATTTGACCCCCCTTCCACTGCTATTTCCGGCAGATTATTTATGTCTTCCTTAGTGAAGACAGAACCAAAGTAGTTATTCAATTGGTCTGCCATGTCCTTGTTCCCCATGATCAATTCACCTGTTTCTGACTGCAAGGGACCAACATTTATTTTAACTAGTCTCTTTCTCTTCACATATCTATAAAAACTTTTGCAGTCAGTTTTTATGTTCCCTGCCAGTTTCCTTTCATAATCTATTTTCCCTTTCCTAATTAAGCCCTTTGTCCTCCTCTGCTGGATTCTGAATTTCTCCCAGTCCTCCGGTAGGCTGCTTTTTCTGGCAAATTTGTATGCCTCATCTTTTGTTTTTATACTATCCCTGATTTCCCTTGTTATCCATGGATGCACCACCTTCCCCGATTTATTCTTTTGCCAAACTGGTACTTTTGTACTTCATCCATGCAGTCTTTAAATACCTTCCATTGCACATCCACTGTCAACCCTTTAAGAATCACCTGCCAGTCTATCTTGGCCAATTCACATCTCATACCTTCAAAGTTACCTTTGTTCAAGTTCAGAACCCTTGTTTCTGACTTAATTTTGTCACTCTCCATCATAATGAAGAACTCAACCATATTATGGTCACTCTTGCCCAAGGGGCCACGCACAACAAGACTGCTAACTAACCCTTCCTCATTACTCAATACCCAGTCTAGAATAGCCTGCTCTCTCGTTGGTTCCTCCACATGTTGGTTGAGAAATCTATCCCGCATACATTCCAGGAAATCCTCTTCCTCAGCACCCCTGCCAATTTGATTCACCCAATCTACATGCAGATTGAAGTCACCCATTATAACCGTGTTACCCTTGTTGCATGCATTTCTAATTTCCTGTTTGATGCCATCCCCAACTCCAATACTACTGTTAGGTGGCCTGTACACAGCTCCCACTAGCGTTTTCTGCCCCTTAGAGTTTCGCAGCTCTACCCATATCGATTCCACATCCTCCACGCTAATGTCCTTCCTTTCTATTGCATTAATCTCCTCTCTCACCAGCAACGCTAACCCACCTCCTTTTCCTTTTCGTCTATCCCTCCTGAATATTGAATATCCCTGGATGTTCAGCTCCCAGCCTTGGTCATCCTGGAGCCATGTCTCCGTGATCCCAACTATAGCATAGTCATTAATCGCTATCTGCACCTTCAACTCATCCACCTTATTACGAATGCTCCTCGCATTGAGACACAAAGCCTTCAAGCTTGTTTTTACAACACTCTTACTCCTTATACAATTATGTTGACAAGTGGCCCCTTTCACATCGATCCCTATTACACTTGGCCATACTCTCCTATCCCTTTGTGAGCTTTCTTTCCCGTTAATTCTGGGGTCATTAACTATCCCTTTACTCTCTTTCCCTTTAACTCCGTTCTCGACTATCCCATTTGACACCCCACCCCCCTTATTCAGTTTAAAACCATCCGTGTAGCAGTGGCAAACCTGCCGGCCAGAACGCTGGTCCCCCACCTGTTAAGATGCAATCCGTCCCTTTTGTACAGTTCCCCCTTACTCCAAAACAGATCCCAGTGATCTAAGAATCTAAATCCCTGCCCCCTGCACCAGTTCCTCAGCCACACATTCAGGTCCCGTATCTCCCTGTTCCTGCTCTCGCCAGCACGAGGAACTGGAAGCAAACCGGAGATAACAACCCTGGAAGTCCTGCTTTTCAGCATTTTTCCAAGCTCACTGAAGTCCCGCTGCAAAATATTCATCCCCTTCTTTCCAACATCATTTGTGCCAACATGCACGACCACTTCCGGCTGTTCACCTTCGCCCTTGAGGATTGTCTGCACTCTGTCCGTAACATCCTGGATCCTGGCACCAGGGAGGCAGCACACCATCCTGGAATCCCGTCTGTTGCCGCAAAAACCCCTGTCCGTACCTCTCACAATGGAGTCTCCAACTACAATGGCGTTGCCCGACTTTGGCCTCTTTGGTTTTGGCTCATCAGCCCTTTTTGTTTTGCAAGCCAGTCCGCCGCTCAGTGAGATACCGTCTTCTGTCCCGGCAGCTTCCACGTGGGTGAACCTGTTCACAAGAGGTACAACACCCGGGGACCTTTGCATTCCATGTTTTCCTCCCTTTCTCACCGTCACCCACCTTCTCTCTTCTAGTGCCTTGGGTGTAACAATCTTACTGAAGGACTTGTCGAGGAACGACTCAGTTTCTCGGATGAACCTGAGGTCATCCACTTGTTTCTCCAGTTCCCCAACACGGTCCTTCAGGAGCTGTACCTGGATGCACTTCTCACATTTGTAGCATCCAGAGGCACCAGCAGTGTCCTTGACCTCCCACATACTGCAAGCATCACACTGCATCAACTTGCTTGACATCTCCTTCTTTTGCCTCGGTCTCTCCCTATCCAGTGTTTTGCGCAGCCTCCTCTCCGAAGACTCTCGAGCCAAAGACTCACACTTTACTCGCAGGGCACTTCCCTCACAAGGCCGCTCCCCAAGAGCTGCCTTGCTTATATTGACTGTTCAATTGCCTAATTTACAAACCAAATTCCTCAGTTTTCAACTGCTTTCCCCCTCTGATTCACTGAGAACTCTCCTCCCACTTGGGCTAGAGCCAATCAGTGCTTTCTCCTGCTTCTCTTTGTTGCTGTTGCTTCAAAATCCACGGGAAGACTGAGTTACATCTGACTTACATCTTAAAGATTTATACCGTTTAAAAAAAAAATGTTCCAGTATCTTCACTAACAATCCTAGAATTGTGTTCTTCTTTTGCTGATTTATTGCCCATTTCATGCTTAACCCAACAACATTAGGTTCAACTGAGCATCTCTTTCAAGTCTACTGTTAATCTCTATGTTTGTGAGTCAGGACCAAAGAGTCTCAATTTTGATAATCTTCTGTGCGCTCAACAATCTTAAATTTTTTCTTATATTGCACTTTGTTTGGAAAGTTGATTTGTCACCCTTGCAGAGCACAATTGACAGCAGGTTTTATGATTCCTTTGTCAGTCTGCGGGGGGAGTGCTGAACCTCCTGCTGCCTACTACTTGAATTCTTCATCCCATTGCTACTCAGACTCCTCTGTCTGCGACTTCTTGCACAGTTGAATGAGTCCCAGCAAAGAAACACGGCATCGTCCATCTGGGCACGTTGAAGACTTCTTTGTTCAATTGCAGGTAACCAACTCTCTTTACTTGTATCAGAACTGGGCAGTTCTGTTGTAAGTTGTCCACGGAAAACTTTAAGAGTTTAGTTTATTATCACATGTAACGAGGTACAGTGACAAGCCTTTGTTGCATGCTCACCAGTCAGCGAAGAGCTGTACATCATTTCAATCAAGCCATCCAACGTGTACAGATATGACGAAGGGAATAATGTTTAATGCAAGATAAAGTCCAGTAAAGTTCGATGAAAGAGAGTTGCCCCACCCTCTGCAGATAATGCTTGATTTAAGCATTTCCTACACTGCTGAATGAGGTCTCATATATTTTATGTGTTCCCTTGTTACTTTTCTGTCTCTCTAACTACGCTCAATAATCTTTCAAGTAGATGGCTTTATTATCAACATAACTATGGAAACTTCAGTGTCAACTTTTCACAGAGAATCATTTTGTCCTTTCAATCCCTCCTGCATCCTCTTGGCATTTTAATCTGACAGAGGTTACTTGACCCAAAATATTAACCGATTCTTTTTCCAGAGATGCTGCCTGACTATCTGAGTGTTTCCTGCCTTTTAAGTTTAAACACATTGCCTTTTTAGGTTCAGGTTTATTATTGTCAAATGCACCAAGGTATTGTGAAAAGCATTGTTTTACATGCTTACCAAACAGGTCAGATATACCCATACATAAATACAATCGTCAAATACAATAGATAGAGCAAAAGGGAAGATAGAATGTAAAAATATAATTGTTGGCATTGTAGCGCATCAGTTTCATAGACAAGGTCCAATGTCTTCAATGGGGTAGAAGTGAATTGCATAGTACCCTAGCCCATGGAAGGACCGGTCTGTAGCCTGATAACAGTGGAAGAAGCTATTCCTGTATCTGGTGATGTGTGCTTTCAAGATTCCATATCTTCTGCCAGTTGGGAACAGCGAGAAGGAGGAATGAACTGGGTGGGACCAGTCTTTCATTATGTTAGCTGCTTTTCCTAGGCAGCTTGAAATGTAGATTGAGTCAATCGTGGGAAGTCCAGTCTGTGTGTGAGATGGACTGGGTTACATCTGCCCCTCTCTGCAATATCTTGCGGTCTTGGGCAGAGCTGTTCCCAAACCAAGCTGTGATGCAACCCAACTGTATGCTTTTATTGGTGCATCTGTAGAAGTTTGTAAGAATCACTGGAAACATGCCAAATTTTGTCAGTCTCCTCAGGAAGTAGAGGCGTTGGCGTGCTATTCTGGCTTTCGCATTAACATAGTTAGTCCATGCACATCATTGGCCATATTAATGCCATTCATTACCTTCCGTCCCACAGGATTCCGCATCTGGCCTAACCTGGCACAGGATCTGAGAGTAGACTTTCCAAAATAATGTTTGGTGTAGCTTTGCGAGAGTGCAACATGTGTGTAGTGGAAGCATGCATTTGGGAATGGCTACCAAAGCTTAGCCAGGAAAATAAGTGATAGGGGGCCCTTAAATTTTGCATTATTTACCAGCGAGTTTAAAGTTTTGAATTAAGTGAGCATGCGTGATTTTATTTAATAGCTTAATAATTTCATTTTTAAATAGTTGGAATGTTTCTGGAAATTCAGTTGCTGGCAAAAACCTCCAGAGGAGTTTTGTGGGCAAGTTATTTCCTGGCTGGCTAACTTTGCTCACTTATGCTGTTCCACAACTTGACGCCAGCCAAGGACTTGGCACTTGAATTCTTTAGGCCACCAAACATACACTCCTCATCAGATTGAGAATGTTTGGGGAAAACAACAATTCTAAATTGAGCCAAGACAATGATTTACAGGGATCTTGTGTCATATTGTCTCTTTTATACTGTGTAACCTAAATTATAAAAGAAAAAAAATCAACGATGTCGAGTTCTAGATCAATTTTACAGCTGCGTATCAACCTCAAGTTACCCTCCTCCTTGGGCCTATCATTCCATGAACTTGCTCCTCACTTTGTTCAGTCCTCTTTGATGCAAAATCTCTTTAAAGTCAGTGGTGAATTAGTGATTTATTTTATAGATCATAAACAAAGATTCCCACTGTCAGGTTTAGATTGTATCATGCAACAACTTGTTCATCTGCTCCACAGCGTTTGGGGGAAATCATCAAACAACATTTACGCCCAAGCACAGAAAATGTTACAGCTTTGACCTCAACGAGAATGTTAAGATTTGTTGGAAAGAAAAAAAGCACGAGAAAGAACAAAAATGGAAAGGAAAGGATGAGAGAAAAAGAGAGAATAAAAAGGAAAGAGGGAGAGAGAAAAGAAAAGGAGAGAGAGGGAGAGGGAGATAAACAGAGAAAAGAAAAGAGAGAGAAAAGGAAAGATGAAAAGAGAGAACGAGGAAGAGAGGAAAGAGGAAGAGAGAGAGAGAAGGAAAGAAAGAGGAGGAAAGAGAAGGCAAGCAAGAGAGAAGAGAAGGATAACAGGAAAGAAGGGGAAAGAAAGAGCGAGGAGAGAAGAGAAAGAAGTGTCATGCATGGGTAGGTTTTTTGGTGCTGTTGTTTAATAAGATACAGAAAGTTACAATAATATTCCATTAATTGGGCACAGTTACGACTTTGGTCTTGCCGTAGTGGATGATTTTCAGATGACTGAATACACTTCTAATTAATATGCCTTTTTTCAACGAAAGTTGTAACATCACCGCACAATAGATTTTTCGCTTGAACACACACTCTTTAAGGAAGAGCAGGAACTGGGACCCGTGCATGTCAGTAGAATCAGTACCTTGGTGAATCAGACATCAGAACCAAGGGATTTCCAAACAATGGGACAGTGGATTATTGGAATCTCACTGAAGCCACAAAATTATTCATTAAAAGCTGTCAACGTCCAACCAACAACAGCAGCAGTTACAATGCATTGCAGGTTTAGTTTAGATTAGAGATAAAGAAAGGAACTAGACACTTCAGCCCATCAATTCCATACTGACCATCAACCACCCGTTCACACGTTCCACAAAAGAGAGAAAAGGAAAGATGAAAAGAGAGAACAAGGAAGACCTCATTTTTTGTCAACTCCCTACACACGAGGGGCAATTTTAACCAAACAAATGAGTACGTCTTTGGAATGTGGACAAAACCTGAGCAGCTGGAGGAAACCCATGCCATCACAGGGAGAACATGCAAACTCCACACAGACAACACCCAAAGTCAAAATTGTACCCGAGTCTCTGATGCTGTGGGATCATATATTCACTCAGTTCTTCCCCTAAACCAATGTTCCCCTAAACCCATTCACGACATAAATTCATCACGTAAAATCATAAATATATTTACATAAGGAGTTGGCTAATTCAGAGATTCAAGCACACAGTGCTAAATTTAGTCAAACATTAATTCTTAATCTATATAACTCCAAAATTCTTCACTCATGAGCTTTAAGTATTCATTCCATGAACCAGTAATTCCAGTGGATTAATTAACTCCACATTAAGTTTATTGCAGCCATTCAAGCAATTGCAGTAGCAACTTGGCATTACCTTGAACTCAATTTAAAAGTTCTACTGCTTCTAAGTCACCACAGCTTAGTGCCTCTGCTTTCACACGCTCCTGCGGCCTGATTTCCATTCGGACTCCCCGCAGACAACAGATCGTTCCAGGCTCCTGCACTCGGAAGTCACAAAGTCACTTCCTCTGATGTTCCCTCTCTGGATGGTCGCCAACTTTCGCAATTACGTCCAAAATGTTTTCAATCTCATTGTTGAGATTTGGCTCCACTGCATTTGGATGAAGTCAGTCCATCCATGCCTTCCATGTGACATCATGCATTGGAAGCCCTCCCTTGAGATCAGTCTGCACTCCGACCATTCAGCAACCACAAAACAAATGACCCCGAGTTCCTCCCAAAAACTTATGCAGCGTTAGAGTGTGGTAGAGGAAGTTGGCCAGCAGTGTGAAGACAAAATAATCTGTACATGCTTACATCAGAAACAAAGAGAAACAGAATACAAGAACTCAATAGCTTCAGCACTACCCATGGAGACATAAAAGGACAACTCGCGACCTTTTGAATTGAGTCACTGCAGTAGGACTGAAGAGGAAGTGAAAAGATAGCTGGTACAGAGCAGAACAAGAGAGGGGTGGGACAGATGGTAGATTATAGGTGGAATCACAAGTGTAGAGGATGTTGGCCAGATAGAACCAGGTGGGGGAGTGTGGGTGGGGTGGGGGGTGGCAAAAATGAACAAAGGGTGAAGAAAACAATAGACAATAGACAACAGACAATAGGTGCAGGAGTAGGCCATTCGGCCCTTTGAGCCAGCACCACCATTCAATGTGATCATAGCTAATCATCCCCAATCAGTACCCCATTCCTGCCTTCTCCCCATATCCCCTGATTCCGCTATTTTTAAGAGCCCGATGTAGCTCTCTCTTGAAAGCATCCAGAGAACCTGCCTCCACCGCCCTCTGAGGCAGAGAATTCCACAGACTCACCACTCTCTGTGAGAAAAAGTGTTTCCTCGTCTCCGTTCTAAATGGCTTCCTCCTTATTCTTAAACTGTGGCCCCCTGGTTCTGGACTCCCCCAACATCGGGCCTCTAGTGTGTCCAAGCCCTTAACAATCTTATATGTTTCAATGAGATCACCTCTCATCCTTCTAAACTCCAGAGTGTACAAGCCCAGCTGCTCCATTTTCTCAGCCTATGACAGTCCCGCCATCCCGGGAATTAACCTTGTAAACCTACGCTGCACTCCCTCAATAGCAAGACTGTCCTTCCCCAAATTAGGGGACCAAAATTGCACACAATACTCCAGGAGTGGTCTCACTAGAGTTCTGTACAACTGCAGGTGGTCCTCTTTGCTCCTATATTCGATTCCTCTTGTTATAAACTGTGAACAGATGTGGGAGAAGAACACTGGGGGTGTGGATTATCTGAAATTGAAAAATTCAATGTTCATAGAGCCTAATGGCATCATGCCATTTTTTCCATGGAACCTCTGGCCCATGACCAAAGTGAAGAAGGAGTATTTGTAATAGTATTGAGATGTTTGTGTGAAATAGTATTCATAAGTATCAAAGTTCATGCAACAAGAACAGACAGACACTCTGTTTAAGTGGTAGAAGAACCACATTGCACCACAAGTTAACCACTCACCCAGTCAGTCACCACCCATCTACCTGTGGTTCCCATATTGCCCTATTTAGTCACCTCAAGAGCGCACAGAGTTAAAATAGAAGTCATCCTCTTCCCCCTAGTATGCCAAGAGAAGAGTATCTGCAGCATCCGCTAAGCAAGGTTTAAATGAGGACTACTTGTTATTCAAAGCTGGAAGAAATAAAGAGTTAACCACCACTTGCAGAATTTGATTTTTAGAGCAGTTAAAAGTAACCAAGAACTAATGGATTTTAAATAGTCAGAAAAGAGGTTGGGCATTTCCACAAATTGTCAGGAACAACTAATTGTTCCAACTCTGCTACAGCAACACCATGTCCATGCAAGCCTGGCCTCCTTTGTTTCTTTGTAATTTGCCACCTTCCCAGTAAGAACATTTTAATCAGGAAAATGTAATTCCAATCTGTCCTCCCACTCCCTCCCCCCAACACCCACACACAATAAATGTTGCCATGTTAGATACTGATCCTGAGATCTCTTAAACAATTAGCATTTCTCATAACCAATGGCTGCCTCGCCAACAGTCTGTCTGTCCCCTCCTTCTTTGTGTTTAAATAGTATGTGTTAAATGTACGTTTTTAGTGTTCTTTAGCTTGTTTTATGTGTGGGGAGTTGGGAGAAACTCCCAACTCCCCCTTAATCTCTTTACCTTCTAATCTCTTACCGCGACGGAGATGCAATTTTTTTCCATATCATATCTCAGTCTGCACTGTGGCCTAAAATCGAATAATTGGCAGCCCTTGGTGGAGATCGACCGGGAACTCTACCGCGGGGAACCAGCGGATTTACCATCACGGAGCTCACGATCCCTTTGCCAGAGATTGACCTCAGAGCTCCAACCGTGGATGCCTGCGGACTTCAACATCAAGAAGCTCACGGTCTCTGGTTGGACAGGAGATTTTGGGGAATTCCAAGCCGCGGGAGCTTCGATCGCCCTGACAGATGGGTCAACTGCCTAGACCGCGGAAGAATAAAGAGGAAGAAGATTGGACTTTTTTGCCTTCCACCACAGTGAGGAATGTTGGGAATCCGCTGTGGTGAATGTTTATGTTAACGTTTATGTAGTTGTGTGTCTTGTTGCTTTTTATTTTGTATGGCTGTGTGGTAATGCGCATATCATAGAACCTTAATTGGTACACGTGACAATAAAAGACCTTTGAAACCTTTGATCTTTCACCACCGACCTCCACCTCAGTGTTTAGTCCTTCCCGAACTTTTAAGCATAGTGTATTTCATAGCTGTACCTTTGTGAGGCTATTGCAAATGTTTCTCATATATTTCTTCTATGGAATTTAGAATTCCTAGATAAAAGTATTCATATCAGGGACGGTGACATAACAATAAAACAATGTTGAACCAAGATGCAAGTGCTTGCTTGGAGATGCTGCAGTAGAGTTTAAATGATTTGCTGCTCTTGACATTTGCAGAAATGCCTATCCTATTTGAAGTTAAGTGGTTACTTTCAGAAAATATTTCAAACTCCAGTCCCCCAAATAGGTGGTTCACTCTGAAGTCTACTCCAACATTGTGTAATGCTCAGTTCCCATTTATGCTTAACATTACCATTGTTAGGAGGTTCTTTCCTTGAAGAAGGATAATCTGCTTCCATTCTGGTTCTGGATGTTCTCAAATGGCTGATGAGGCCAACATGGAAACGTTGCCCATGTGCAAAGCAATGCTGACTATCTGTAATCAGTCCTTGCCTTTCTCAATGCAACTGGATCCTGATTCTCAGAATTGCCTCCAGTAAGTTACCCACCACCAATGTTGCGCTTAATGGCCTTGTTCTTTCAGCCTTTCTTAAATAGAGGACAACATTAGCCACCCTTCTGTCTTCTGTAACCTCACATATGGATATCGAAGTTACAGTCTTTAACATTTCTTTCTTAGCTTCCCACAACAGGAAGATCCACTTGACCAGGTCCCAGGCCTTTATCTACCGTAATGTGCTCCTAAAAGTAAGCGAGTGGTGAGTCTCTGGAATTCTCTGCCACAGAAGGTAGTTGAGGCCAGTTCATTGGCTATATTTAAGAGGGCGTTAGATGTGGCACTTGTGGCTAAAGGGATCAGGGGGTATGGAGAGAAGGCAGGTACGGGATACTGAGTTGGATGATCAGCCATGATCACATTGAATGGCGGTGCAGGCTCGAAGGGCCGAATGGCCTACTCCTGCACCTATTTTCTATGTTTCTATCTTCTGTAATGTTGATTCTTTTCAAGACATATTCATTTAACACCTCACCCATCTCCTGTGACTCCATATATAGGCAACCTCATTGATTGTGAAGTGGCTTTATTCTCTCCCCAATGTTTTGCGCTTGATATAGTTGTAGAATCTCTTTAGATTCTCCTTTACCCATTTCTCTCCCCCGAAATCCCTCTTAAGTGTAGTCCTACATCCCCAATGCTCCTCAAGGTATCCATTCACACTACCTCAGCTGCCAACACCTGACATATGCCTCCTTTTTCGGCCGTTCTTGTAATCAAGGGTTCCATACTCCTGCTGGCCCTTTCTTTCACTAACAGAAACATACTGCCCTCAACTCTCACTATTATATATAAAAGCTTCTCACTGACCAAACATCCCTTTACCTGCAAACATCTCCACCAAACAACATGAAAATTCCTGACTAATGCCATTAAAATGGTCATCCCAATTTGAAACTTGAACTTCCGAACCAGTCCCATCCTTTTCCATAATTAATTAAAAACTAGCAAAACTGGTCTCAAAATCCTCCCTCATTAATACTTCAATTACCTGCCCTGCCTTGTTTCCCAAGAGGAGGTTGAGCTTTGTCGGAGCATCGATATATTGATTGAGAAAAGTTTCCTGAACACACTTAAATCCCACCCAATCTGTCTTCTTCGGGAGGCCTTATTATTCTTCAACTGGTATATGGACTTTGCTTCCTGTTGACCAGGAGTGGTAGCAGGGCTGATCTGAATAGTTTGCTCTCTGATGCTGTCTCAGATGCCCACCTCATGGATGGATCCACAGCCGAGATGGTTTTCAAAATGGTCCTTCCATTACATGTTGCCATCGCTGATTAGTTTGCCCCATCCTTGACTGTCAGTGATCTGGTCCTTGGAAGTCAGTTCTGTGGATAATTTTCACACTGCTGAAAGTGCCAATTCACAACACTCTATAAGCTATGACGTGTAATCTGGGAGTTAACAGGTTGTTCTGAGATAAACTGTGTTTGTGCAGTAGAGAGCTTTGACCATGATCTTGTGGCAAGCGTCTGTGGTCCTTGATGTCATGAGATCAGCTTGATACAGACAAGAGAGATTTGGCCAGTCATTCTCAATGGCCATCAGAGTATGGGCGAAGCGATGATCTTTGAGGTCATTTGCTCAGACGATGATATAATGTACTATTATGTGTATTATGAGCATTGCAGTAATATTTTATGCTTTTGCCTCCGAGAAAGCATGGTCCTCGACCTGACCGGACCATTCTCAAGAGAAAGATCCATCGGAACATGTGGTCCATGTTCTTTCCTTGACAGTCACATCTTGACTGAAGGTTGTGTCCCTTTCCACCCTGGTTTGGAGTCACCTGGAAGGACTATTTTTTTTTAAATTACTTTGTGAGATTGATGACTGAAGTGTTCTGGTTCTGTTACAGTGAGTCAAAGGCTCATAAGATGTTCCTCAATTCCACAGGATGTGTGACTGAGATCCCCTGTGGAATTCTTGATGCTGAAGCTCATTCAAATAAGGTATTCCTCCTCCAGTCTGCCTCATTGCCTCAGGCTGGTCATCTCAATGCAGCAGCGTCAATGACTGAGAGAGGAAGTAACGCCATGGACGTTGCTGAATGAGATTTGTGGAGAGCTAAAGCAGGACCATGACGCCTTCCGCAATATTTCAGACTATTATTATTGGAATCACTCGAGATGACTAACTGCATTTATTGAAGTTATATCCGAAACTCCTTGTCTATTAAGATAACAGGCCAACAAGTGTGAAACGTTCCCCCCCCCCCCCCCACCACCACTCATCTAAAGGTAACAAGTAAGCCCTTTATTATTATTACACATGTCAGAGTTAGATAGAACTCTAGGGGCTAGTTGAGGGATAGGAATTGTGGGATATGGGAAGAAGGCAGGCACAGGTTATTGATTCATGATCACAACAAATGGTGGTACTGGCTCGAAGGGCTGAATGGCCTCCTCCTGCACCCATTTTCTATGTTTCGATGTAACCAAAGATCTCCTATCCACAGCTATTAATAAACCGTGAAACAAAAGAATCAAAAGGGCTGATCTTACAGTGTTCAGTACATAGATCAATCTGTATATACATTAAATATTAAATTCCATTAATTATGCATCCATGGACCACGGCTGCTTCCTGTTTATGGCGATTGATCAAACTTCAAACTGATCAAGTGCATGACTGTCTTCAATAAGACATTTAAATGTATACTTGTGGCTTGGTGGTTAAGTTACTAGATCAACTGCCAAAACTCTTGAACAGCAATCTAGAAACAAGAGCTCAACTGACAGTGGGAGAATATGAATTAAAGTCATTAAATAGTTTAGTTTTGTTTATTGTCACGTGTACCAAGGTACAGCGAAAGCTTTTGTCGCATTCTAACCAATCAGCAGACAGATTATACATGATTACAATCGAACCATCCATGGTGCACACATGATAAAGGGAATAATGTTTTGTGCCTTGGACTTTAAATAGTGTCCAGCAAAGTCCAATAAATAAACCGTGAATAAAAGATAACCCATGCAATGGTAAGTGGGTAACAATGAATTGCTGTTCTAAATCTTCAGGTTCGCAAATATCATTTAGGGAAGGGAATTTAGCATCTTTATGCATTCTGAACTTGGTGAATCTAGACCCATCGATGTGGTTGATTCTTAACAGCAACTTTAACACAAACCCAGTTATGGATGGACACAAAAGAAATGTTGGCATTGCCAATGACTTGTTGCACTAATGATTCAGGCTTTTTATCACCAGTATATTTTATCAATGTTCATGTTTCATGTTTCCATTAACCCTTACACGTCAGATTTTAGAATCATCAACTGTCGCCATCGAGGCACTTTCAGTAGTGTGTGGCCTTCTGGGTAAGCGCAGGCGCCATTGCCGGCTCATTTCTGATGTAAACTGTAATGTTTTATTATTAATGTTTAATGTTTTATGTGTCATTCTTAATTCTTAATAAATGTTACTATATGTCATGTTGTTACTTGCGAGTGGAGCACCTAGGCAAATTCCTTGTATATGTACATACCTAGCCAATAAACTTATTCATAACGTTCATAACTCAAATGATCATACAGTGTGTTGAAAATTACTGTCTAGGGACTGAGTACAGAATTGTTCACTTAAGTGTACAAGTCAGGGACTCTCTGCACACCACACACACTGCTGACTGCCTGACCCATTTGATATGCCACTCTCCAGACTGCTGTCTCCCTTGCAGTCAATGAATCAATTCATTTCTACAGCTTGTGCAGGAATGTTAGGCCATCTGCTTGTCGACTACGACCCTGACCCCAGCAGATCAGCAGAAACATTCCCATGGACCATCTCTCGCAAGAGACTGCATGCCTATCGTATTTTTTTTTCTTCCCCTTCCACCAATGTCATGACTTTTCTATTTTAAACCCATCGCTCTCCAGAGGCAGATTCTCAAATTGCATACTTTGTGTTCCATTTGTTAGATTGGCAACCTGCCTGTTTTGTGAAAGACATGTTCCATGAGCTTATTTCATGCAGATTTGGTCTAATTACACAACAAAGACTTAACATTTTCAAACATTTAATTGGGCAGCACAAAGACAACCAAATGTGGGGAGATGGTTAGGAGACAAAATATCTGCCATGGGGCACCAAAACACGGATCGTGAAAGGAAACTAAGTATTTGCCTCTTTTTTATTAGTATAGGGAATGCCCGAGAATGATGTTAGATAGATACCACTGATAAGTAACACTTCATTTAGTGTTAAAATAAATCTATGTCGCTTTATTTTACAAGGCAAAGTATATCAATGAATTTTGAAATGAATTAAGATGTACGATAGGTTTGTAGAGGATATTATTTTGGAGGGGGGTTGGGGGAAAAGAGGGAAGAGGAAAAAAAAAGCACATCAGGATTCTGCTTTCAGTCCCGAGAGAGTGAAAGAATAACTCTGGATGAATGAAGGTGGAAGCAAGGATATTCATTCATCTCTAATAAATGTGGCACTGGTTTTAATTATTTTAATGTTGCACTACAAGCAGTTTCCTAGAAGAATCAATGCATCTATCAAATAGTCATGCTATAAACTCTGATGAAGGGATGCCTTTTACTCCGATGCCATGAGTACTGGAATTACTTCACATTTACTGTGGCTACACAGACTAATGTGAATGCAGTATTGTATTCCCCAGACGCTATGCTCGAATGCACTAAAAGATAGAGTGGTTTCCACTGCTCATTACATGGTGTGGGATGTTCAGGGGAAGCTTGGATCCAGCGCAGCTTGAGGATTTAAACTTCAGGGCCTGTTTGATTTACACGTTTGGGCACCACTCATGATAGGCGTGCCAGCCAGGCTCTGGCAGGAAGAATGGAAACTGCGGTAGTAATTTCATTTGCAATGCAAAGGCAGCATTATAGATGTGCAGGACAATTCAAAAGGCACACCAAAGACACGGGTCGATGGTATAGCCAAATTTGACTGAATGATTCCAAAAGACGATGCCAGGACATACTGCTTTGAGTCATGCAGCTTTTCCTTCTTTTCTAACTGCTTGAATAATTAAAGTACCATTGAAGGAATTTGAGCTTCACATCCAAATTTGGATGGTACAAAATTTTTACTTGCACGACTATATATTTTCTTGTTTCACTCCCCTACCCTATATCTCCCAGATGGTTTGTAAGGGTGATTGGTAGATTAATCTCAAGACACACAGCCTCTCTTTTCTGATGTTTTTGTGTTTCAATAATAATAATGGAATAGACAGGAAATCTGTCAAAGCTTTTCCCTGCCATAGGACATTCAATTAGCACCTTCACAATTTATTTTGGGAGCAAGCAAAGTTAGTTGAGAAGTAAAATATATTATAGACTTAATAATGAAAAGAGTAAAAAAAGTAATTTGTATTCAAACATTTCCTCCAAATAGAAAACTTATATAGTTTAGTAATTTGATGCAAACAGCCCAAGATGAATAAATAAAAGTTACATATAATGTGCACACTCTGAAGTTGTACAAGAAAACACAAACATATCTCACATGTTGTTATTTTACAAGAGCCATGTAGCTGAAATGTAGCAGTGGGCCGAATTACAGATAAATGGACCAAAACCTTTGGTTACTAAATACCCAGAGTTATCAAGACTGTTTTGATTGAAAAAGGCTCTTTTAATCCTGCAGCAATAGAAAGGATCATAAAGAGTGAATTATCTTCTCTAATTTGTCCAGGATTTAGAATTCAGCAAGTCTTTGAGTCACCTGTTATGATAACACCCAGAGTTAACTGCAGGACTTGCTTTTCCACAGACAGCAAAAGTAGTCCTTAAGGAAACATTAAAGAATTGATCCTGATTATTTTTTTAAAAATTAGTTATGCCAGTAAAAGTTTCGTACCATCCAAATTTGGAGGTGAAGCTCGACTTCCTTCAATGGTACTTAATATTCACATGTACCTCGGTTCTGTGAAATTCTATTTTGCAGACAGTTCAGTAAAAATCTTACCATACACAAGCACACTCATATTTAAGACAGCATAGGAACAGGTGATAACACCAAGGCTGTACACAAGAGTCTCCACATTTCCAGAGGCATTTTGTATGATTCAGGTCCAAAGTTCTTAAAAATGTAAAGTTTTTACTGGGTCATAAAGGCCTGCCTTCCTTGAAGCAACACTGGTTGGAGTTGCAGATGTTGGCCTGACCTTCCACCGGCCCCCACTGTATCTCCACTCCACCACCAGACAACCCCCCCCCCCCCCCCCACTTTGACTTTGGAAATAAAAAAAGATAAACTAATGGGCCTGTCCCACTTAGGCGACTTCTTAGGAGACTGCAGGAGACTATGCAGTCACCACATGGTCATTTGACACCCACATTCTGCAGTTCACAGCACCAATTCCCAAGTTCTCTGTGAGCAAGAAGCTCGTTGTGATGGGTTGCAGGTACAAAACTCACACTGTAAATGCAAGCTCTTTGAAGAGCCATTGTAAATTTGAGTTATAACATCAGGTTTTTTCCACTGAGTTTCCTTCATACAGTGTGATCCAAGAATTTTGTCAACTTCTGCCAAGTTTGAACAATATAAAATTGACACAAACAATATAAAAAGTATGGCTTAAAGTTTTAGTTCTGTTTGTTGGTGAGCCAAAATTCTTTCTGGTATAACATTGAAACTTTTCAGTTGAAAAAATAACATTAATCTAATTGTTCCTACCCGTTAGTTTATTTAATCTAACAAACAAAAATGAACATTAATACCTTCACTAACACATCCATATTGTCTTTCTTGACTTTTTTAAAGAACCGTAATAATTTATTTTGTAAATACACGCACAGTGTGCTGGAGTAACTCAGTAGGTCAGGCTGCATCTCTTGAAAACTTGTATAGGCGATGTTTTGGATTGGGATCCTTATTCAGATTAACTGTAAGGGGGGGTGGGGGCTGGGGGGGGGGGGGGGGGGGGGGGTGGGAGGAGTGGGGTAGGGTAGAAAGCTGAGAAAAGTAGTGGGAGTGCGACGTCGGCAAGTGATAGGTGAATACAGGTGAACGGGAGTTTATTGGAGGATGGGAAGACAAAGGGCAGAAATGAAAAGACAAATGGCATAAGGGAAGAAGAGTACATTGTGAAGCCAGAGGAAGAGCCACAGGTGAAGGAAGATTTGGAGGTGGGGGGTTGGTAGGGAGATAGGTAATTAATATTGGAGAATTCAATGTTCATACTATTGGGTTGTAAGCTATCCAAGCAGAATGCAATGTACTATTCCTGCAGTTTGCATGTGGCCTCCGTCAATGGAGGAGGCCCAAGGTAAAAAGGTCAGCATGGGGTTAGAATGGTTAGCATGCCCTGGTGGACGAAGCACATGCGCTTGGCGAAACAGTTTCCGAGTCTACACTTGGTTACGACTATGTAAAGGAGGCCACACTGGGAGTACAGAATGCAGTAGTCAGGTTAGACAAGGTGCATGTCAACCTCTGTCGTATCTAACAGGGTTGCTGGGGTCCCTGAATGGATGTGGGTGAGGAGGTGTAGAAACCAGTGTTACATCTCCTGAGATTGCAGGAGAAAGTACCTGGGGTGGCAATGGTTTATGTATTAAGGAACAAGTGAACCAAGATGTGACTGGTGGTGAAATTGCATTGAAGGTAGTGGAAATATCAGAGAATGATGTGTTGGATGTGGAGGCTGGTGGGGTGAAAGGCAAGGACCAGTGGAGTTCTATCCATCTACAACACTGGGGCTGGACCACATTTACCAAAGAGAATATCTCAGATGTCCGAGAGTGGAAAACCTCATCTTGGTAGCAGATGTGGCGGACATGGAGAAATTGAGAGCAGGCAATGGTAATTTAGCAAGACACTATTCCCGGCTCTCGTTAAAATATTCAGCAGTCTGTAAATTATCAATTAAATCACTCCATAAATGCTTCATTTACATTTAAAGTAGGTTTAATCTTGCTTATAAGTGGTTAAAATTTAAAGTTTAACTTCGGGATATAGTGCAAAATCAGGCCCGTCGGCAGACCGAGTCCACGCCGACCACTGATCACCCGTGCACTAGTCCTACGTCCTACACATTACGGACAATTTACAGAAGCCAATTAATCAGCAAACTTGCCCGCCTTTGGAATGTGGGAGGAAAACAAAGGGAGCCACAGGGAGAACGTACAAACCCGAGTCAATATATAAAGTAAAATTATAACTTTTAATTTCACAAAAATGATCTCAAAGTCTTCCATAATGATAACCATTCCGCAATGACCAGAAGATTCACTTTTCTTAATGGTATCTTTCGGCCTTGATAGAGTAAAATCTCTACTGAATGATAGCACCTGCAGTCCATATGCCAGGTCTAATGTGGGGTAGGTTCGATCAACAGAATCCCCTACTTAAATATCGGGATGCTTCAACTTCATTTGCCATGAGGATTTTGGTGGTAGAATGCATGGACCAGGTCCCACAGATGTATTGGGGCTTTTGCCTTTTGCCTTTGGTTATTCACAAAGTCCCAAACGTTCTTGGACTTAGAGGCAAATGATAGCAGTTCACTATGGAACTGCTGGTATTTACTAGCAATTTTCAGACCAATTACTGTTCACTTTTGTATATCGCAAACTTGTACAATAACTGTCCCAGCCCTCCCTTGGAATAGTGTAAATGCACATTAAATAGAGCAGTTTGAAATACAACAGGGAACACTCAGCACATCAGGCGGCAGCTAAGGAAGCGTTAATTTGAAGCTTTTATTATTTTTCCCCAATAAATGTGCTGCCTGACCTACTGAGCAATTTGACCTTTTCCTGCAATACTTTAAATTTTGACCATTGTTTTTAAAAAACATTTTTTACCTTGCTCCTGTCAAGTGGAATTAAAAAATGGGATTCATTCTACTTTTTCAAAAATATTAATGGCATTTCAAAATGAGAGGTATTCATAGTCTGGGGCATCAAACTCAAATGAAATCTTTTGTCCCCTCTAATGATGTCACATTCACTCTTAACATTGACGATGCCTAGTTTGATTAGAAAGGGGAGGGATTTATTCTAACCATTATATTCCTCACTGATAGTTATCAGTTGAGAAATTGATTTGGAGTTGATTTGGAATTTCCCAGTATTTTGCTCACACAAGATTAGAGATTCTCCTTGCCTTTCTGAGATAATCATTTATGTAGTTAAAATGAGATTTAGTTACCCCAGAATTCAAAATGAAAAAGACATTGAGGTATTTTATAAAGATTAAAATGTCAGCCTAACTTATCAGCTTTTCCAATTGTGGATAAACCATTTCAGCCTTTATACTGAGAAAAAAAAGTTATTTATCAATCAGGAAATAATGATCCTATAACTCCTGTGCTTGGGAATGAGAAAAAAACAATTGTTCAGAACAAGAACCGTCAAACTTTATTTTAGCTTTTCAGAACAAGTAACTAGTGTTGCCATAACAGAAGGAATGCAATTAATTTTTTGGCTGACTTTCCCCAGTATTTGTACTCACTGCTGCTACTGACAATCTCTTTGGGACTGGAGGACTTTGGCTGGGCACAGCGCTCACACAGACAATCTTTCCCATTGAAAGTCACACGATCCCCAGCTGGGAAAGGACGCCTGGAAAACAACCGTAAAATATTATCAAATGTTATTGAAATGTCAACTTCCATATCCTAAAATATTTCATAAGCAGTGAGGTATCGTTTTTTTTCCATAGAAAACATGGTGGACATCAAGAAAGCAGCAGTCTCACAAAATAGTCATGGGACATTAACAATTTGATTTTTGTGAAATTAAGGACTACATTTTGGCAATGTTACGAGTGAGCCCAATTTCTCCGCCCAATCCACAATTCTTTAAAATAAGAGAACGAGATACTTTAAAGAGAGCGAAAATGGTTCATGCATTGAACCACTGAATGATGGTCTTTGAACAGTTTAGCATTTGCTCAGCTCTCCTCTGGTGCATCACCCTGGACTTTCAACTTAAAATAAGAAGACAGAGGGCCGAATGCTATTAACCGTCTTATCATTACTTACATAATAACAAGCAATTTTGTTGTCACAGCTGAGGAGTTTTCTCCCATACACGATCCTCCTCAGCAAATGTAAAAGAATTTACATTAGAACATCCTAAAAAGACGTGCGAGTTTGTAAGTTAATTGCCCGTCGAAAATGTCCCCTAATGTGTAGGGAGTGGATGAGAATGCGGGATAACATAGAACTCCAGGTAAATTGGCTTGGTAAATGTAAAAATTGTCCCAAGTGTGTGTGTGTGCACGCAGGATAGTGTTAATATCCGGGGGTCGCTGGTCGGCGCGGATTCGGTGTGCAGAAGGGCCTGTTTCCGTGCCGTATCTCTAAACTAAACTGGAGGTCAGCATGGACTTGGTGGGCTGAATGGCCGGTTTCCACATTCTATCTCTAAACTAAAGCACTGAACTACAGAAGTTGAATTAAATGTTTTCAAATAAACCTCACATGTAGTGCTGTCAAAAATGTTCTTCCTGCTTATTCTTCAAATAAACTATTATCCCATCATAAAATAATAAAACACATAATAACACAAAAATATTCCAATTATTTCAAAGGATGATCCTGCAGACAATTAACCAAAGCCTTATCAGTGGATACATTTACCACTGATTGGCTCCAGATATTACTTAGTGTTTTCTAAACTCAATTTGCCAGATGGGAAATGTGGCACAATTAATAATGACAAAGGAAGACAGAGCTACAGTATGGGAAAATATGATTATTTCTGAATTGTGCATCTTATTAGATTCAACTGTGGCTGAGACATAACCAGTATAATTTTGTTATCTGACAGCATCTACTACTGAACAATGTAGATATGAACAGTACATAAATCAGTTCCCTGATGTCACAATTAAATGTTCGAGTCTTAATGCAAGTCTAGAACAAACACAAGGCTATGTACGACTGATATGCAAGATCTACTAAATATGCATGTTTTTAGAACTCCAACTCCAAACCAAGTCAGTGAGTAGTGGCAGGTGGTCAGTGAGTAGATCTGAGAGCAGCGGTGTTGGATGGATTGGTTTGCAATGGGGAAGGAAGAAGCATGAGGTATATTTCATTGCCTTTGTGTCCACAAAGGAGGCAGAAATAAACCCAGCTCGGTTACTTATTTGGCCTTTTTCTGTGTGTATAGAAAATAGGAACCCTTTGGGAAGAAAATAGCCAGTTCCCACAAGCAATTGTAATACCCATCAATTTCTCCCTGGTATTGTAGAATAGAATGAGTGATATGTAACAAAATGTAATATCTGGGGATGAGCCCTCATTATATGTAAATACTTACATTATAGAAAAGATCAAACAGTGGAATTAAAATTATGATAAAGTCAAGGAGGATAGACGAGGCTCTTTGATTGCAGGTTTAGTGACTGAAAAAGATGACCCATCACCAAGTGTGGGAACAACAATGCCTAGAATTTTCAATAGGAAGGTTTTGTTGCCAGGCACAAACACCATGCTACTGGTAAGAGCTGCAGCAAAAGCCACTGTGTGTTTTAATGGAAATTTGGTTGAGCGTTCGAGTAATGATGAGATAGTTTCAGATTACTCCATCATGGAGCTCAACCAAATTACCCGAGCACATTAACACAATGCCCTATCTCTCCACTATAAATCTCACTGCTATCAAGAATGATTCATGGTAACACAACACTAGAACATAAGAAAATAGAAACAAGAGTAGGCCACTAGGCAAATCAAGCCTGCCCTGCCATTTAACATGACCATGGATCATTTACACTGGCCTCAACCCCTCTGTGCCAGTTCTGCATAATTCTTATTCAAATTTTTTATCCATCTCCACCTTGAATATACCTAGTGATACCCTCTACCCTCAGGGGCAGAGAATTCCAGACATTCACCACCCTCAGATGAAATTTCTATGTACTCCATTTTAAATGACAAGTCCCTGATTTTGCAGTTGTGTTCCCTTGTTTGTGACCCACCCACAGGTGAAAACATCCTAACATATAGGATCCTAATGTTTGAGTAACATCGCCCCTCGTTCTTCTAAACTCCAACATTTCCCATGATTTTTGTTTTTCCCATCCACATACTTCCCACGTGCAATACATTATCTTACTTGCATATGGAGCAGACAAAGCATTTAGGGTGATAGGTCTTGCCCAGTGCTGTAACAACTTCCCCTTCCACAAACTCTCCACAGCCCTGGCAACGGGTTCCATACAGTCGCTGATAGTCCAGGGAGCAAAGGTAGTCGTTGTTCTTCATGAAAAATCCACCTTTGGCCAGGTCACAGCCACAAACTGAAACCAAAATGGAAATAGAAATGACGTTAGGAGAGTAATCTTTAATCAACAACTCTATGCAAATGAAACATTATGTACTCTTCTGTAACAGGCTAGCCATTGTTCTTCTACACGCTAAGGAAAGAAGAAAAACAGCTGCATTGTAGAATTAAGAGATAACGTTTGACCACTAAACAACTTGGAATTCAGTCAATGTTTGACAACATCACCAAACCACCTGCAGTATTTAGTAATATCACTCAAATCAAATCTGAAAGAGATACACACAAAATGCTGAAGTAACACAATGGGTCAGGCAGTATCTCTGGAGAAAAGGAATTGGGTCAAAACCCTTCTTCTGCCCGAGAGTAAGGGGGGGGGGGGGGGGGGGGAGAAACTAGAGGAAAAAAGGTTCAGAACAAATCACAGCCAGCACTGATGGCCAAGGAAAGGTGGAGCTCACAATGGTACATTGTTGGCTGTGGAAGGGGTGATAACGTTAAATTACTATTAACACATAACGTACGTGCTATAACACCAGGATATGTGCTCAGCCAAGAAAACCAAGCCCAAAACCAAAGTAATATCTAAACAGCTTATACATACTTATGCTGACTATAACTAACTCCATATGCAGTAATAAGCTAACTACATGTGAACAAGCACAAAAACTGATCATGTAGGTTTTCTAAAATGAACCACAAATTATAAAATGATCAACTAAATGAAACTATTGTAAAGCAGCATACAGCCGAGTTTGGAGAATACCACATTCTTTAAAAAAGATTAAGAATTAACATTTAAAGGTTGAGGACTCATTGTAATCCTCCTAGATGTCAAGATGCTCAGTTTATTCTGCCTAGTCCATTCCTAATGTCACATTTGTTCAGGGTTATTTAATAAGAGCAGGACTTCACACAAAGACAATATTTATAGTAGTTTACAGGCAGGAAACATGATTTGAATAGTTTTCATAAAAAGTTTGATGCCTTCTTAATTTAGTTTAGCTTATTATTGTCACGTGTACTGAGGTACAATGAAAAGCTTTTGTTTGCATGCAACCAATCAAAGAACACTATACATGAATACAATCAAGCTGTCCATAGTGCACAGATAAAGAGTACAACATTTAGCACAAAGATATAACATTGAAATCCGAAAATGTCCGATTAAATATGGTTTAAAGGTCTCCAATGAGGTCGACAGGATGTCAGAACTGCACTCTAGTCAGAGGATTACAATTATAATAAATGCCTAAAATTACTAAATTTCGTTTTTTATTTCCATCTCAAATGTACTGACCTTTTGTTCTGCAAATAACTGGAAACTTTTAATTTTTTTAAACATCATTCCTTGCTCAAAGAACAGCATAGGAAAACTCAATTTCACCAAAGCAGCAATGGAGAAAGCAATGCCCAGGGAAACACAGAATGTGATGCCAGGCAAATAGATCTAGAATCCAGGGTGACAATCCAACTACAGGTTGAGCCTTTCTGAAGTCAGAGAGCTGGCACACTGTTGTCTCCAATGTTTAATTACTGACTGCCCTTTGTGAGAAAACAAAGTTCACAGAAGCAATTTGGATACTGATGCTGAAATGCAAATGCAGGAAAGTCCACAAGGACCTGTATTTCCATAGCACCTTTTTTTTTTTACAATTTCAACATGTTCTAAAGCATTTTTCAGACAACGAAGCACAGAAAAAGATCAATCAAGTTTCGAAAGAAGAATGTTAACATTTCATCCAGTTTTGTTCAAACCTGATGAACCAAAACATATCTGAGACCCAAATGGTCTGCTGTGTATTTTTAGTGTTGACTTGAGTTTGTTCATTGCAGGTTATGGGAAATTTCATCCCGATAGTAATACTTTCACAGTCTTTGGCCATCTATTGTACTACTTGTGAAATGTAATACTCCGAATAATCCTTTTAAAAAAAAAATTGTTTGGGAAGTTACAAGAAGCAAATTACAAAACATGGACATTATACCTAATTGTTTATGCTCTGAGCAAATTTACTTTTCAGCTTCGCAAATTGTAGTTGCCAAACAGCCTTTATTCAGGCCTAAACCACATCTCCATGGCTACAGTGCAACTCCAACCAGCACTTCTTGGATCCATGTTCCTGCATATATCAACTTGTTAACCTTTAGCCCAGAATAGGTTTACTTAGCATTTCTGGCATACCTGGCAACCCATTTAACTTCATTGAAGGTCATTGGGAAAATGCCACCTTCAACCCACTCATTACAAAGATATATCTGCTAGAATACTTTTGCTCTTTCTATCCAGTGCTATGATGTTCATGGGTCAGTCAGTTGTACCCTAAATTATCATATCCTTCCCTCAGCAATTATATATGCCTGCTTCAGAAACTGGCTAAAAGAAAAAAAAAAATTGTTGCACGACTTCAGGCTTCAATTTATCTACATAGAAACAAGGAACTGCAGATGCCGGTTTACAAAGAAAAGACACAAAGTGCCGGAGGATCGCAGCATGAAAATACAGGTGGTGTGAGAAGAGAAGGTCATGTGAGATGAGAGACTTTCTGTCCTCACACCTTCTGTCTTTTCATCTCTGACCTTTGTCCAGCCATCCACAGTTAAGAAAATGCTCATCATCTATATCAACGTATAACATGCCAGACTTACTCCTGCCTCTCTGCTCTTCCAGCTTTCTTCCCACTCTCTCCATGCCCCATCCCCACAATCAGTCTGAAGAAGGGTCCAGATCTAAAACATCACCAATCCAATTTTTTCAGAGATGTTGCCTGGCCTGCTGAGTTACTCCAGAATTGTGTCTTTATTTTCAGTTTATCTACAGTTCGTCTGAAGCAAATATCAAACAAGGCAACAGGTACAGAAGAGCAGAGATTTTTCTGATTCAGGCCTTCCTTAAGGGATTCATTCAAGGACAACCTTTAGAAAGCAGATGATGAGGAATTTCTTTCCTCAGAGGGGGGTGAATCTGTCTAATTAATTGCCACAGATGGTTGTGGAGGCCAAGTCATTGTGTATTTTTAAAGCGGAGATTAACAGGTTCTTGATTAGTACGGGCATCAAAGGTTATGGGGAGATGGCAGGAGAATGGGGTCGAAAAGGAATGATAGATCAGCCATGATTGAATGGAAGAATAGACATGATGGGCTAAATGGCCTAATTCTGCTCCTATGACATAAACTTTTGATTTAGATCTATCAAAACTTCCATTCACTTGGCTCATGCCACTTGTGGGTAGCGGCATCTTCATACAGCACCAATTCAATCACCTCCAAAACCACAGACAGGGAGAAATTAAACCAGACAGGAAATATCAGGCAGTCTATTTTCCTCTTGTTGTTATGGAGCAAGTTTTCAGAGTTTTGGTTTGGAATGTGCCACTGATGATTTTAGCTCCACAAGCCACAACTACACACCAACCCTAAAATTACTGTCAAATAGAAAATAGTAAAACCAATGCTTCTTAAAGTGGTCCCTGGAATCTGCTCAGAAAAAGTATAAAGTCATTGCATCTTGCAATATAAAGTATTGTGTATTTTTGTAACTGTATTGCAGTAAACAGCTTTCTCCATCTCACTTTACATGCAAGTGATACATCCCAAGGTTGTCAATGTGGAAAGATGGTGCTGGGCCATTCTTGAGTTGGTGTGGTTTACGATTGGCCAGAAGGTAACGTGTGCACAATTCAGCTGCAACATTCTGCATACTCCAGACTCATATTTCTCACAACTTATTATCAGATGCTTATCTCCAAGCCCCTTGAAAAATGATTTTTGGCTTTTGTGACACCAAGATATACAACGCAAAGATCTGAATACACAAACAAGATGCAAGTGTCTACCATAAATTTTGTTAAGATGCTCCACGTTGCTATTGATAACTTACTCCATATTTGCCTGCATACAACTGCAGCAATTACAGAGCTATTATTTTCTGGTGCTGTACAGACCATTCATGTTGTTGCTAGTGTTACCTTATCCACAACTCAATGGCCATGCTTCGTGTTTATGGATGCAGCAGGGAAACAGGCCCTTTGGCCCACCGAGTCGACACATCATCGGTTCACGATGGTTTGTTATCTCACTTTCTCATCCACACGCTACATATTAGTGACAATTTTACAGCGGCCAAATAACCTACAAACCCGACACGTCGGCTATGTTTATGGAAACCAGAGCATCGGTGGGAACCCATGTGGTCACAGGGAGAATGCACAAACTCCACACAGACAGCATCCAAGGTCAGAATCAATTCTGGGTCTCTGGCGCCATGAGGCAGCTGCTCTTGCCACTGCACCCTCACCATTCATGTGATTGACCATCTTTTTGTCATTAGTGAATTTATCTATTAAGAATGCTTTTAGCGGAAAAGACTTAAGCAGCAGATTAACAATAGCGAATACTAAAAAACAAATTGAACTGTCAAATTTTATTCAATGATTTAAGCAAGTGCCCTTTTCAAGAGGTCACAATCAGCAAGTACTCTAGCTTATCACTTTGTCTAAACACTGGAAACTTAATGCATTCCACTGACTAAAATTAAAAACACATTTGGTATACCATTCCGACCTCAGTAAATAGCTATCCTCTGTTATAAAAGAGTTACACCGTGGTAATCTAGTACACATAAAGGTTTTACATAACCATATTTTGTGATGGAAATTGAAGAGCAACTTTCAGGTATGGCATTATACAATGAAGTATAAAAATCAGTTGCAGCCCAAGGGACCCTGCCCCTCCAAAATCTGTGTCATAAACAGTATCTCAATGACAGTCTCGGCAGCGAAGTGCATAATGCTCCATTAATTACCTCAGATGCAGATCAAATCCACCAGAATAAAAGTCTTCCCTTTTGCAATGTACTGCAATAGCATCCAACCAGAGAGTCTTAAATTCTGTCAAACAATTCCTCCAGCACTGAGAAAATCAATGAGCAAAGAGCTGTGGACTCTTAAGCCCCTAGTCCTGATTCAAACTCGGAGATGCCGGCCGTAGGTACTCGGGGCTATTTTTTTCCCAACATGCTGAAAAAACGTCCCGACTTACCTGATGCCCCAAGTACCTACGGCCGCCATTACAAGTCGCAACAAAATATCTACGGACTCCAAGTTTGAATCAAGAGGAAAACTCGGGAAAATTTGTGAGTAACTCAGGAAAGAGGGACACGGGCTTTATTCTTCCAGGTTTTACTTACTATAATTGCAGAAGAAAAATAATCTTTATCTGTATTTTAAAGTATTGTTTCTTCTTGATTTTGTCTCAGTACTCCACAAAATTAATTTTGGACATTATCTGATACTGTCTAATTGAAACCCCGAGCTGCTATTTATACTTCAATTGGTTTGATTAAGATATGCAGTTATGTTCCCAATTCCCCTGGTTGCTCTGTCGAGGACACCACACTTTTCTGGGTTCTGCAATTTATGGCAGGTTTCATTGCAAAATAATAAAAATCATACCATTCAATGGGTAAGCATAACCAAATGCCAATTAGTTGCTGAGACAAGACCTAACCAACAAAATGTGTACCTGGTTCATTGCAGATGCTAAGACAGGCATACAACGTACTTTATTACGTACAACTCAGATCAGAACTCAAAGCTCTCTCTATGCACATATTGTTTACTCTGTGGTTTAGTGGTGCTTATGCCCTTGAACCTACACCTTGCAAATTACCACACCACCTCCAGGTCCCTCAGACCGGCCGACTTGGGGTTACTGAACATCCCGCGGTCTAGGCATAAGCTCAGGGGCGACCGCGCCTTTGCGGTTGTAGCTCCTAGACTGTGGAACAGCATCCCTCTTCCCATCTGAACTGACCCTTCCATCGACTCCTTTAAGTCGAGACTTAAAACCCATCTCTACTCCCAACAGGAATATAAATATAGATTTTTTTTTTACACAAAGGTTGGTAGGTATATGGAACGAACTGGCAGGGGAGTTATTGAATTTTTATTACAACGTTTAAGAAACATTTAGAAAGATACATGGATAGGATAGGTTTAGAGGGATATGGGCCAAACACAGGCAGGTGGGACTAGTTGATCGCTGTGGGCAAGGTGGACCAAAGGGCTTATTTTCTCGCTGTATGACTCTATAGACAATGCTGGGTGGACTTGGCAGCTCAGGTAGTATCTGTGGAGAGACAATATGCCAATGTTTCAAGGTGAAGACCCACCAGAAGTGGTTAAGTGAGAAAATAAATTTCTCACTTAAATTTAATTAAAATAAATTTTCTCACTTTATACTTTTATACATATGCATTGTTTTTTTTTTAAGGAAAAGGGAGGTCTTTCATCTCTCCTGACCTCCAGCCCAAAACATTGTGCAATTTACTGATCTCGCACTGACCTCAGCTACTGACATGATCCAAGATATAATCCATACTTCAGATATAATCCAAGGCAACACAGTGGTAGAGTTGATACCTTACAGCACCAGAAACCCAGATCAATCCTGACCACTGGTGCTGTCTGTACGGAGTTTGTAGGTTCTCTTGGTGACCTGCATAGGTTTTCTCCAGGATCTCGGTTTCCTTCCCACACTCCAAACACATACAGATTTGTGCACTACTTGGTAAAATTGTAAATTGTCCTTAGCGTGCGTAGGATAGTGCTAGAGTGTGGGGCAGTGCGAACTCGGTAGGCCCAAAGACGAGTTTCTATGCTGTACCTCTAAACTAAACTAAATTAAAATAAGAGGAGCTAAAATGGCCTGAATTTTCTGAACAAACAAAACAATTGTTTTGACCCTTATTACTGTAAACTTTACAGTAAGCTGCAGATTGTCAGTGGAATCAGAGATTCATATTTAGTATAACTCAATATTTTAAGCATTACTAAATCCTTATTTTGCGTAAAATGCTAAGATTTCCCTTCATGAACAAAAATACATGATACAAGTCTAACCGTCCAACTTCTCAAATGTATTTCTTAAAATTTTAGTTACTAACACAAGTGGGAAACTGATTATAAAAGTGGTAGGCAGATGTGTTGCCCAATTATCACCAATCTGCTTTTGTTGAACGACTTGCAGAGTTTATTAAAATTATACCTAATCAGGCACTCAGTTCCAGATAAGAGACAATAGGGGCAGGAGTAAGTAAGCCGATCGGCCGTTTGAACCTGTTCCACCATTCAAGATCACATCACCCCGATCCTGGTCTCTCTCCACTGGCTCCCTGTGTGGTTCCGAATAAATTTCAAGATCCTCCTTTATGTCTACAAAGCCCTTAATGGGCTTGCCCCTACCTACATCAAAAGTCTGCTTACCCACCACACCACCTCCAGGTCCCTCAGATCGGCCGACTTGGGGTTACTGAACATCCCGTGGTCTAGGCATAAGCTCAGGGGCAACCACGCCTTTGCGGTTGTAGCTCCTAGACTGTGGAACATCATCCCTCTTCCCATCTGAACTGACCCCTCCATCGACTCCTTTAAGTCGAGACTTAAAACCCATCTCTACTCCCAAGCCTTTCTTGACATCCTCCGAGCGAGGGCTATATGTATGTAGTGATGTTTGTATTTAATCTATGAACCACTGTTGTATAACGTTAGTACCTCCACCAATGTAAAGCACTTTGGCCAACGAGAGTTGTTTTTTAAATGTGCTATATAAATAAAAGTGACTTGACTTGACTTGAATACAGTCTTCGCTGAACCTATATTTCAATACCTTATTCCAGTTTTCTCCCTGTACCCCTCATTATCTTTTGTAGCTAAAATGCCTCATTGCTTCAGCAACGCAGGTTCCTCGCTGGCATCAGGAGCCCTGTGTGGAGCTTGCATTTCTCTCTAACTGCACAGGTCTCCCACAGGGGGACTCTGGTTTCCACTCATATTCCAAAAGGCATGATGTTTGGATAATTAACCACTGTAAATCAACTACTGGTGTCAGTGGATATTTTACCCTGTATCCCGATGCTGTTACCCTTCTTTCCAAACAACCCAACCCTCCCTTCATGGAGCCTGTTGACCTCAGTAAGAATTTTGTACAATATCCATAACGAGCACTTTTACCGCTTCTAATCGTGTGATACAGTCTTTTAAGGGAGTGGCAATGTTATGGTATTAAAATATAGTAGTGTAGCAGCTAACAGACATGCACCACAAACCACAATTTGGATCATATTCTGCCTTTGTGTTCAAGTAACACTCCAGGCACACAAAGTGAAATCATTCCAACATAAATTGCAATATTCCAATGCTTAATCTAGAATGCTACCCAATTGAAAACTGTCACTTCATGCAAGGTACCTTAACAAATGATTTTGTGTCAGGTTTGAAATGTGTGTTAATAAGTAACATCTCATTTGCACTGTGCAAAGTATTTGAAATGCAGCAACAGGTCATTGGATTTAGTTATATCCGGGATCAAAATTACAGGTAAGTAGAAGAACAGTGTTCAGGTAATGTGTACACATTTTTTCACCATTATTAATTTAAGACAATGGGCAAACTGAATTAGCAAACTCAATTCACATGATCTGACGATTTTATTTTCGAAACACTAGAATGCACCGCGGGTGACAATGGAGTTACTTAATGACTTGGAGTTATGAACAATGGAGGCACCAGTAAAAAGGGGAACATGAAACAAAAATTGCAGGGCTTTGAAGGTTGGGGGGGGGGGGGGGGGGGGGATTGATGACAAAACTACAATATTTTGCAATACTGACAAGGCTCAATTGATCTGCATTTTCAGTGCTGTGGAAGGAAATGGAGTAAAGAAAAATATTTAAAAGTTATATGTGAAGTACTGCAGATGAAGTTAAGAGCATGAACAGACAGAGAAAACAGAAAAAGTATTCATTAAAGTACACATAATTCTATATAATTAAGCTTTAATTACTATAGATCAGAGATTATCTACAGATTTTCTTCTTGCAGATGAAGTACACTTGTTTTTCTCTCAGACATTTTCTCAGCCAGTATGCCAATCTAGTTCAATGAAATAATAACATACAACTATTTTCATAAACATGAAAACATGTTCTTTAAAAATAAAGTATTGAATTATACTGTAAAAGAGGTAGTGTAGTTAAATGTTTAAGAAGGAACTTCAGATGCTGGAAAATCGAAGGTAGACAAAAATGCTGGAGAAACTCAGCGGGTGAGGCAGTATCTATGGCGCGAAGGAAATAGGCAACGTTTCGGGTCGAGACCCTTCTTCAGACGATTAGACGACCGTTCTTCAGTTAAATGTATCAGTACACATTTTATCTTAACGTTCTAAACTGGATACTTTAATTATTAATTTAATTCAGTTTTTCAAACTTAGATTTTATTTGTTATTGAACCAACTCTCAAAAATGTTGACCCTCAGAACAATTAAACAAAATGTTCCGGGGATACTTGCTAGTACTAAGCACTCAAAGTGCTTGATTATCTTAGTGGGTCTGACCCGAAGCATCACCGATCCATGTTCTCCAGAAGATGCAGCCTGACCTGCTGAGTTGCTCCAGCACTTTGTATCACTTTGTGTAAATCACAATGCACAGATCGTTTTTTTCCACAAGGGTAAGTTCAGCTAGCTACCCGCATCCAGAACACGTTTGTGTAGTCAGACTGGCATCGCGAATGGCAACATTAGGCTGCATTCCTGGACAATTTAGTCCAATGAAATAACAACATACAACTATGTTCAAACTTCAAAGACACCATATTCTGAGGTTCACTCAATCCAGTCCCCGAACAAGGCTGTTGGAAGCAATAGCATCGGTGGAACTGGAGGGCTTCCCAAGTCAAAATATCCACGATCTTCAAGTTGCAGAAAGGTCTCTATTGAGAGTAACACGTTTCTTCCATCAGATCCAATATCATATTCCTGAAATGTTAAATCCGTTTCTATTTTGATTTACTTTAGAAGCTCAGCACTGAACTCATCTCATTCCGCACATCACTTGTTTGCCCTTCTGCCCTCAGGAAAGCGTTACAGCTCCATCTAATCACATACCACAATATTAACAAACAGTTTCTACCGCAAGGCCATCACCACTCTGAACTGAATATACACCCCCCATAGCCAATATTTTGTACTGCTATAACACTATACTGTGGAATTTTGTACATTCTGACGACGTTTTTCTTGCCATTTTTGCTGTTTTCATTGTCGTTATTTATTTATCTGATATGTTGGAGTTCTGCTCGGGTATTTACAATGACAATAAAGTGTATTATTATCATTATGAAGGTTGCAGGTGGATAATTGTTTGATTATTATGCTCGATCTTGATCCCCAGACGATTCAGACCTTGTGCACTGGGTCCAAACAGCACTGACTTGATGCCGTCAGGTAATAGTTCTTAAGTCTGGATATCCGAGCTTTTAGAAACATAGAAATTAGGTGCAGGAGTAGGCCATTCAACCCTTCGAGCCTGCACCACCATTCAATATGATCATGGCTGATCATCCAACTCAGTATCCCGTACCTGCCTTCTCTCCATACCCTCTAATCCCCCTAGCCACAAGGGCCACATCTAACTCCCTCTTAAATATAGCCAATGAACTGGCCTCAACTACCCTCTGTGGCAGAGAGTTCCAGAGACCCACCACTCTCTGTGTGAAAAAATTCCTTCTCATCTCAGTCCTAAAGGATTTCCCCCTTATCCTTAAGCTGTGACCCCTTGTCCTGGACCTCCCCAACATCGGGAACAATCTTCCTGCATCTAGCCTGTCCAACCCCTTAAGAATTTTGTAAGTTTCTATAAGATCCCCTCTCAATCTCCTAAATTCTAGAGAGTATAAACCGAGTTTAATCTCTGTATCTTGTCCCAGCAGATGAAAGAGAGGAGAATGTCCATACTTGACAATAATTATACTTTATTGTCGCACCTACCTAGGTACAGTGAAATTCTTTGTCTTGCATCCAATCCAGTAAGATAATACAAAGATAAGCACAATCATAGTGGGTCTGACCCGAAGCATCTATGTACAAATTATGTACAAAGTGATAGTAGTGCAATAGCAGACTTCACTGAGACAGTACACAAAGAGTCGCCATTTTTCAGGGGCCTACAAAGTTTCCACGTTCTTAGGCATCTTATCTTGGCCTTAAAGGTCTGTTGTCCTGGTGGCACCAACCCTCTCCTCTATCTACCACTAGCCCTTTGTCCAGTGTCTGCTTCCTACTCCCTCGTCCATGCTTCCCGATCTTTGGGGTAGAGTGGGAGACGAGCCTCGGATGACTCCGGGGGGGGGGGGGGGTTCTTGATTAAGTGGCGGACTGGCCAGACCTGTTGTCACGATATGGCCGCGTCTCGCCGGGAGGTTCCAGCCTTCCTGATGCAATGCACCGTGAGGCCGGGCTGGATGGAAGGAAGTGATGAGCCCCTTATCGACTTTTGATAGCATATATGTGAAAGTTTGAGACAATCCTCACAGACCTGTGAATCTTCTCGGACTGCCACGAAAGTAAATACATCAACGCAGTTAATCACCACATCATAGTGAAAGGACAAGCTTAGGTTGCTGGCAATGTGGATGCCTAGGAACTTGAAGCTGTTGACCATCTCTAAAACAGCTCTTTCTATGAGGATGAACACTCGTTCGCCCCTGCGCTTCTTTAGGTCAACAATCAACTCTTTTATCTCGTTGATGTCAAGAGCAAGGTTTTTGTCTTGCTACCATGACACTAGATTCTCGATAGCTGTCCTGCAGTTTACCACAGTGTTGTATATCTGGCCAACTTCAGTGGTATCATCGGCAAATTTAAAGACTGCATTGGCATTGTACTTGGCATATAGACGGATGGACAAGGAGCAGATCAAGGGACTAAACGCATAAGCCTGAAAAGCATCAGTGTTTAGTTTTGATTCACCATGTGAAAACAGGCCCTTGGCCATCAAGTCCATGCCTAGCAGTGATCACCTATACACTAGTTCTATCTTACCCACTGGGAACAATTTACAGAAGCAAATTAATCTACAAGCCCGCATGTCTTTGAGATGTTGGGGGGGGGGGGGGGGGGGAAACTGAAGCACCCGGAGAAAACCTATGTGGTCACAGGGAGAAGGTACAAACTCCATACAGACAGCACCAGAGGTCAGGATCGAACCCCAGTCTCGGCCGCTGCGAGGCAGCAGCTCCACCATTGTGCCACTGTGCTGCCAGTGTTAAGGGTGAGAGTGGAGGAAATGTTATGAGCAATTCTAACCAACTGAAATGTGTCCATCAAGATGCCAGTCACAGAGGAAGGCACCAAGATTAAGATCCAGATGTTTAGGAATGAGCTTATTCAGTATTATGGTGCTGCAGTCAATGAATGGCATCTTGACGTACGTGTTCTTAAATTTTGATAAAGGGGATAAACATTCATTATTGAAGGCACAATCTCGTTGTGATAAACTTGGTTCATATTATTGACTTGACCAACACAATGGGCCTCAGAGGCATTTTGATACACAATGGGAAAGTCTGTGGATTGTTTCTCTCAAGAACACCAAAGAAAAAGGGATTAGGAATAAATTCATGTTCTTGAAGCAGAATTAGGCCATTTGGCCCAGGAATGGCCCACCAGGTTCCTCAAACCTGCCTCACCATTTAATATGATGATGGCGGATAGGCTCTCAGCTTCCTCTGTTCCAGATCTCCAGAGCCTTCATACCTTGATCTATCTCCATCTAAGTACTTCCGATGAGCCAACCTCCACAATTCACTGGGACGGAGAATTCTAGAGTTCCTGCGAGAATAAATGTCTACATTTCACAGTTTTAATTGTTGAAAATATATCCTCTTGTTCAAGGTTCTCCCATGAATGAAAGCATCTCCCCGTCGTGTCCCTTTGGGCTCTTGTATCTTCAAATATGGAAGAATCCAATTTCCAGTGATATGTGACCTGAAAGCAATCTGGGAATATATTAGTGGAATTGGATAATTATTCAGTTTATTGATGTTGTGAGTGCTGCAGATAGCCCTTTATCATGCATAGTTTGTTAAAACCTTGCATAATAATTGTTGAGAGATTTATTGCCCATTAACTGCAAGATTTAAATCTTCAAAATCCAATGATTAATTAAGAAAATTACTTGCCTTGGCTCATGACCACAAGAAAGAATTTTCTTGAGTAAATTCTGGCAGTGATGTATTCATTCAGCACGATGGATCACGTGAACAAATCAAACACCGGAAATATTATCCACAGGAAAACACTGCCTAGATTTTTCAAGCACAAATCCCCAAAGTCACCTTTGATCACCAGCACAAAAATCAATCAGCACCACATCATTTGTATGAATGTAACATTCCTTTCATGCTTAACGCTCACCAGTCAATGGTACTGATACAGAGTGCAGATAGGATCCAGACTGTGGCAAGGAACGGCAACAGGTTCAGACAATACCAGACAAGACCACTTTTTGTCACACAAGTAAAATTCAAGTTCAAGTGAATTTATTGTCATGTGTCCCTGATAGGACAATGAAATTCTTGCATTGCTTCGGCACACAGAACATAGAAACATAGAAAATAGGTGCAGGAGTAGGCCATTCGGCCCTTCGAGCCTGCACCGCCATTCAATATGATCATGGCTGATCATCCAACTCAGTATCTCTTACCTGCCTTCTCCCCATACCCCCTGATCCCTTTAGCCACATAGTAGGCGTAGTAGGCATTTACTACAAAACAGATCGATATATTATTATCCATATATCATTACATAAATACATACACACATGAATAAATAAACTGATAAAGTGCAAATAACAGATAATGGGTTATTAATGATCATAGTTTTGTCCGAGCCAGGATTAATAGCCTGATGGCTGTGGGGAAGTAGCTATTCTTGAACCTGGTCGTTGCAGTCTTCAGGCTCCTGTACCTTCTACCTGAAGGTAGCAGAGAGATGAGTGTGTGGCCAGGATGGTGTGGGTCCTTGATGATACTGCCAGCCTTTTTGAGGCAGCAGCTGCGATAAATCCCCTCGATGGAAGGAAGATCAGAGTCGACGATGGACTGGGCAGTGTTTACTACTTTTTTAAGCCTTTTCCTCTCCAGGGCGCTCAAGTTGCTGAACCAAGCCACGATGCAACCGGTCAGCATGCTCTCTACTGTGCACCTGTAGAAGTTAGAGAGAGTCCTCCTCGACAGACCGACTCTCCCAAATCTTCTCAGGAAGTAGAGGCGCTGATGTGCTTTCTTGATAATTGCATTAGTGTTCTCGGACCAGGAAAGATCTTCAGAGATGTGCACGCCCAGGAATTTGAAGCTCTTGACCCTTTCAACCATCGACCCGTTGATATAAACGGGACTGTGGGTCCCCATCCTACCTCTTCCAAAGTCCACAATCAGTTCCTTGGTTTTGCTGGTGTTGAGGGCCAGGTTATTGTGCTGGCACCATATGGACAGTTGCTCGATCTCTCTTCTATACTCTGACTCATCCCCATCAGTGATACGTCCCACAACAGTGGTGTCGTCAGCGAACTTGATGATGAAGTTTGCACTGTGACTGGCTACGCAGTCATGAGTAGAATGCATCCCTAAAATTCTCGTCTCAGAGAGACTTTCAGTTCTGCGAAACAGATCTGATCTCAGTGTGAAAAGAGGATACAACATGCCTTAACAAAAGAGTAAATTAATCTCAGCATGATTTAAGTAATTGATCTGATTATCTAATTATCTTTTACAATTGGATCAGGCTCATTGCTTGTATCTCTGTCCAAATCTTGTTTCAGTAATAATGGTAATCTGCCCCACTGATGCGTCAATACATTTCCACAAGCATCACCACCATTAGCAAGAAAGTGCATCTTTAAATCGGAAATCTACCAACCTAAAAATATATATTTAAAAAAATTAAATAGTTAAGAATATGCCAAACAATTCATTTGTTCAACCAAGGTCAAGGAGCTCAGAGACAAATAATTTCTAATTGCACCAGATTAAACAAGAAGCTGCATTCACCAAATGTAGAAAGCTTGTTGCAAACACAGCAAATAAAACCTTGCCAATAAATAATACTTTCAATGATACTTTATTGGCACATGCACCGAGGTCCAGTGAAATTCTTTGTTTTTGCACACAATCCAGTAAAATCATATCACAGACATCATCTATGCTGTACACAAAGTGTCGTCAGGTTTCCGGCACTGACAAAGTTTCAAAAATTATTAGTACAGTCTTAAATAAATATAAAAGCAATAACCTTAAGGATCTGGAAAGAACACTGCCATTTTATCCATTCCCTTGAAATTTTGGTCTTTTCTCCCATAGTCACATGGTGAAAAATCCACTAGTTTAGTTTAGTTTACAGATACAGCACGGAAACAGGCCCTTCGGCTTACCGAGTTCACGCCATCCAACGATCACCCATACACTAGTTCTATTCAACACTCTAGGGACAATTTACAGGAGGAAATTAACCTACAAACCCGCACATCTTTGGAATGGTGGAGGAAACCAGAGCACCCGTAGAAAACCCACGCGGTCACAGGGAGAACATACAAACGTTGCACAGATAGCACCTGAAGTCAGGATCGAACCAGGGACTCTGGCACTGTAAGGCAGCCACTCTATCGCTGTGCCACTATGCAATAGCTTCATTTTACACTCCATGCAGTTCTCGATTCCTCGCTATGCCTGATTTCACACGTTTTCCCTCTCCATCCCAACTGTTGCCTTCCCTCCCCCAGGCGAGTCACAACTCTCTGCTGGATCCGGCTCCAAACGACAACTACTGCCAAGTTCTATAGAAAAGCTGGTATGTGAAAAAAGCCGTTAAATGATTCTATTTAATATTAAGAAGAAAAAACTGGAGGTGCTGAAAATGAAAGAAAAACAGAAAATGCTGCATGTCTAGGTTATCAAACCGTGTCTATGGAGAGAGAAATAAGAATTAACAAGTAAATGGAGTTTAATCTTTTTCCAGCAACATACTAGGCAAATAAGGTATCTTATTGCATGGTGTGGTATCTGTAGGCAAACAACAAAAGTGCTAACTTTGAGCTGCACTCAGGGTAGGAACTTCTCAATTCCAAGAGTGGTGGAAAAGCCCGTCCTGACCTACTCTGAAGCATGGGTTTCTTGGGAGGGGTAACAACACAGCTCACGGGGAGAGTGGGGGGTGGGGGGGGGGGGCAGTCTTATTCCAAGGGAGTGAGAGTAACACTACTCCCCCTCAAAAGACTAAGTTTAAAGAGACTTAAAAGGAATTGGAGAGGAAAGTGCCTCTTTCTCCAAGCAGCTACAGAACCTGGGCACTTGGCAGCTCAAAGTAGGGCAGATAATAGTGGAGCAATTTAAATGAAAGTGGTGAAGAGGCCACACTTTGGAGGTGTAATGTGAAAGAACCTCAACGGATTGCAGGGCTGCCAATGGCAAAGGGAAGAAGCCACAGAGGAATTTGAAAACAAGAAAGGAATTTAAAAATTACCATGTTACTTAATTGAGAGCAAATGTAGGTCAGTAAGCATGGGATTAATGAATGAATAGGACAGTTAAACAAACAAATGAACATATTTTCCACATGGTACGGGTTTCAGTACAGATGGATCAACCAGATATTTGTGAAGGCAATGACGGTTCCATGCTGAGTCAGCAGCTGGCACAAGGCATCAATCCAACCTTCAAACCAAGACAAAACAAAACCTGTGCAAGTCAATATTTCTGCTCTTCTATAAGCAGATACGTGGGAAGTTAAAAATGTTACATTTGCACGTTAGGTCATTATCACTTCCACTTCCATAGGCAACAGCAGAAGTGACAGAACACACTGCTTATTCTGTTGCTAACGTTTAAATGACACAACATGTTAAAACCAAATGTAGCGTGGGCTCACGTCAAGCTGCTTTGTGCTGGTGCCATCTCAGCAAGATACTCTGGAACTGTTTCATTTGCAAGTGGCACCTTGTGTTTACATATTTAAATCCAGCTTATTTCCAAAAATAGGTGCAGTTATTCCTTAATATGCAAATGTATGAGGAAACAAAGAACTGCAGATGCTGGTTTATACCAAAGATAGACACAAAGTGGTGGAGTAACTCAACAGGTAAGGCAACATTTCTAGAAGAAAAGGATAGGTGACGTTTAGGGTCAGGAACCTTCTTCAGACTGTACGGGTTTTACACCAGGGTGAGATATCTGGATATATAATAAAAAGTTGAACACAGAGTGGAGCTCATGTACAAAAAGCAGGGAAGTCTACAGTGGGTTTTAACATGAGGTTTAACTTAAATGTTAGCACTAGCATAAGCAGTGTGTCCTGTCACTTCCACTGGATGCCAAGATGCCTCTTCATTGGCCTGGCGATACCTGGAACTGGGAGAGTGGACCACAGAATCAGAATATGGCTTCAGCCCTTCTGACGGAGAAGGGGACATTTCCTTTCCCAGGTTGCTGCAGATCTTTGCACCTCTCCACCCCAGAGGGCTGTGGAAGCTCTGGTGTTGAGTACATTCATCACAGAGATTCTCGCACCTTTGATTATTGAGGAATTGAAAATGGAAAGATGAGGAAAATTGGTTGAGGGTGACCACCCTAATCACCAATGCATACACCCAAGCAGCAAGCCACCAATAAACCGCTAGCAAGAGGGAGAAAATGCCGTCAGGTCATGGGCTTCATTGTCACACCACTTGGTGGAAGCTCTTCAGGACAGGTTCAGGCTTGCTAGGCACCTGTAAATTTGTAGAAGCCATTGAACAGTTCATGCAAACAGTCACTCCCACACGGTCACCAAGAAGTCTACTCTACTGTCGAAGAGGAGATTTTTTAACCTCCCCCACACTTGGGAAAACTGTCTGCCCAAGATGACCACGTATCATATTTGAAAAATCCTTTACCTGAATGATGCCAGGACTTGGGGGTATTAACTAAAGTGAGAGGTTGGACAGACTTGGATAGTTTTCTATGAAATGCCGGATGTTGTGGGGAGACTTGAAAGAAGTATATGGTTATCAGAGGCATAAATAGGGTAAACATGTAACAGGCACGTGCCGTGAGTAATTACTCAGGGAGGGCAATCAGTCGGCTTTTAAAAAAAATTAAACTGCGCATGCGCAGATTGTTCTCTCCGTAAAAATAAAAAATAAAAATAAAAACAGTAACAATTCAATTTGCCCAAGGCTTCCTAGTCTCCTTTATTCTGAATTACTGAATGGATGGGGGGGGGGGGGTGAAAGGTGATGGCAGGTAGAGAGAAGGTGGGAAAAACGAGAGTACAGGGAATAGTTGAATCAGTTGTCATCTAATTGAATGACACCATTTGTTCAAGGGACCAATTGGGGGGAGAGTTACTTTCACAGCGTGTGAAGAGTGTGCCAGGGGTAAAGTTGTGCGGAGGGCAGGAAAGAGGGGGTCGAGGATACTGCCAGTAACTCACTCACCGCTGCCGCAGTTCTCCGGGTGCGAAGCCACCGCACTGTAGCCGGGGATAGAATCAGCTCGGGGAGGTGCGAGCGGCCGCTGGGACCCGACAGCAGAACTGGCCCCCACTTCAGCGCCTTCTGCCGGCCCGCTCACCTTTGGCAGTGCTCTCCATCAGAACACCTCTCACCAGCCGCTCGCCGACTTTGCTCATTTCAGCGGCTTCCTGCAAATCCTTAAATTCCCACAGCCGAGTAACCTCAATCGCGCTGTCGGAATTTAAGGACATGAGTGAGGCCAGCGAGTGGCAGGAGAGAGGTTTTTAGATGGAGAGCTGCCAGAGGTGAGCGGGGACCGGCGGAAGGAGCTACGGTGGCGGCCAGTTCCGCTGTCCGGCCCGGCGGCCGCTCAGCCACCCAAGCTGCTTCTCCTCCTGCCCTGCCTCAATGCGGTGGCATTGCACGCCTCCGTGCAAGGAGCGTCGCAAGTGGCATTATCCTGATCCCTCCTTCACAACATTCGTGCCCTCCCCGCAACTTTACCCCGGGCCAGGCTCCCCAAATCCTACGAAAGGAGCTCTCCCCCCACCCACACACCGCGGGAAATACGGTATTTAAAAACATCACCAAGAAATGTACTTACCACATCATTGGTACACGAGCTCCATTCTTCACTCCCTGTTTCCTAAGATACACTTAAAATAATGCCAATCCATATTTGAAAACCCTGCCACGAAACTAGCTCTGCGCTTGCGCAGTAGGCTGCTGTGCCTGCGCTGTGCTGCAAAGGCGGTATTTCTGCTGCCTTCAACCCTGCTCGAAATTGACGGCTTCAGGCAGCGCTGACGGCACGTGGGCTGCACAGGCCTTCCCGTGTTACAAGCGCTGCGGATGAAAGGCACGGAGAATTATGTCTATCTAAGAGATCGGTCTCTTACATAGGCATAATTCTCCCATGCCTTTACTATTAATATTTAGTAATTACTATGTTATAATTTTAGTCAGGGTAAGCACTGCCTACCTTGCCTACCCCGACGGCACATGTAATCATGACATGTAATCATGTATTGTCTTTCCTCTGTCTGGTTAACATGCAACAAAATGTGCCTGACATGTAATCATGTATTGTCTTTCCTCTGTCTGGTTAACATGCAACAAAAGTGTTTCACTGTACCTTTGTACACATGGCAATAAACTAAACTGAAACATTCAAAATCTTTTTCATACAATAGGGAAAAAAATCAAATACTAGGGGGCATAGCTTGAAAGTGAGAGGGGCAAAAATTAAAGCAGTGAGGAGAGTGTTCTTTTTAAACAGAGGGCGGTGAATACTTGGAACACTCTGCAGGGAGTGGTTGAAGCAGATGCATTAACGGCATCTAAAAATCTTTGGGCCGGGCATATGGATATGCAGGATATGGAGAGATATGGGTTGTATGCAGGTAGATAAGTAATGGCCTTGGCATCAGGTTCATTGTGTGCTGAAGGGTCTGATCTTGACTAATGTTCTCTGAAATTTGAAGGAAAATCAAGTTAAGTACACAATGAAACATTGCCTGTCCATTCCCTCCAGAGGTGTTGCCTGACCCACGGAGTTACTTGTATTTTGCTCACGATTCCAGCCTCTATAGGTCCCTGTATCTCAAAATAATTGACTGGCAGCTATAGTGGAAACAAATGATTTGCCCACATTGTATGAACCACCACAGGGCAGCACGGTGGCACAGTGGTAGAGTTGCTGCCTTACAGCACTTGCAGCACCGGAGACCTGGGTTCGATCCCAACTGATGTCTGTACAGAGTTTATACTGCAACCTTCACGTGGTCCACCTTGTTTCGATGAATGCAATCAACCTGGCGTGGAGTATAGACGGTCTCCCCGTGACCTTGTGGGTTTTCTCCGAGATCTTCAGTTTCCTCCCACACTCCAAAGATGTGCAGGTTTTAGGTTAATTGGCTTGGTATAAATGTAAATTGTCCATAGTGTGTATAGGGTAGTGTTAATGTGTGGGGGTCGTTTCTGCACTATATCTCTAAACTAAACTAAGATGTTGTGGCAGTTCTATGCCGAAAACACTTGATTATGGAAGACTTTCCACCTCAGTTTGAAGTCAATCCCAGAGATATATATTCTCCTGTTTTCTAAATTTAACAGAAAAGTAGTAGCAAGCAGAATTAGACCACACCCACATCTCATTTGTTAAAATTAGAACACTGTAATTGCCTTCCAAAAAGATTTGAATTTAAAGTACATCACTTCAGGCAAAATATATTTCAACAGTTGCCGTGTTTCCTGAAATAAATCTTTACAGGCCAATTAAAAATAATTCATTGGTTGGTTCAAAATATCAGACAGCACTGATATTCCTCTGAAGATTCTTGACTCCACAGCTGATTAGTTCTGAATTAGTAGGATGTAAATGAAATTAGTAGACAGAAAATGCACCGTTGAGCCTTTTATAATTCATAGTTTGCAGTTAGAGAACAATAATTCTGTTCCAGTCGTCCTGTTGCTAAAAACATCCCATTGTAGCTGAAATGAGAAACTGCTCTCAAACTCTTCGCAGTTTAAAACCGTGACCTTCAAAGATGCAGATAGAATAGCATGGCGATTAGATGAATAGATTTTCATTCCACAGCTCTAATGAACCAGAGGCAAGAGTTCAAATCCCACCGTATCAGATGTTGAATTTAATTTCAGATATTTAAATAATCAAGGATTAAAAGTCAAAATACTATTAGTGACCCTGAATTATTGCAAAGAAATCCATCTGTTTTGCAAGTGACTCCGTGGGCACAGCAACATAATTAACGTTTAATGTCCTCTGGGATAGCCGAGCAAACGAGTATGGTCAAGAGCGATCACGGAGAAGTAATCAATGCTGGTCTTCCCACATTCACCAACTTAGGGATGTGTAAAACAAATCAGAGATTGAAGTATAACAGAAGGGTAGAGCTTTGTACATTCAAAGGCTTTGAGTGACTTATTTACCCCCGAGGCAGTGAGCTTCCCTGTCACTTTCTGCTGCTCAGCTCAACAGATTTAAAATTGGATAGACACAAAGTGCTGGAGTAATTCAATGGGTCAGACAGCATCTCTGGAGAAAAAGGATAGGTGACGTTTCGACTCGGGGGCCCTTCTTGAGGCTCCTGATCCAAAACATCACCTATTTATTTTCTCCAGAGATGCTGCCTGACCTACTGTGTTACTCCAGCACTTTGTGTCTATCTTTGGTATAAACCAGCAACTGCAGTTCTTCATTTCTACATTTAAATTAGGTTTAGCATTTATTAACATGATAAAAAAAAAAAATAGTAGCTGCAACAAGTTTCTGCAAAAGCCAATTCTGATATTCTGATATCAAAAGTGAATCATATTTAAAATTATAGCCACTAAACGTTGACTGAACAGCTCACTGCCAAGCAGGTTATTGAAGCATAACTAGCCACTGCAGTAACTCAGATTTCATGCACATCAGTCAATTAACAAATTAAAATAATGTGCACAATGATCAAATCTAAAAAGAAAATGCAATCTTAAATTCTAATGTATCCCTGACCCGTTGAAAATATAGACAAGAGCAGCACAGTTATTGACTACAGCTCGGATCAAATTCTCCACCTGTGTCAAAATATCCATCACATGCATCATAATAAATAGAGACTTTTAATAGAAACCAATAACAAAAAAACAGCATACGCTGGAAATGGGGGAAAAACCCACAGAAAATGCCAGAAATATTCAATACGTTAGGTAGCATCTGCAGAGAAAGAGCTTAAGGATTTAGGTGAATGGTTGTTCCGCAGAACTAGGAAAGTTTGTGATAAACAAGTTAAAATGCTTTGAGGAGTACGGAACAAAATGTCAGCAACATAATTGGTATTGGGAGAGGTGGGGGATGGAATGAGTGAGAGAAAATAAAGAAGGTTGCAACAAGAACAGGAATTGGATGCAAGGCCAACAATTTTCTACGATTCACATTTTAGAACAAAGTACAATCTTGAAGAAAGGTCTCAACCTCGAAAAGCCATCTATCCATGTTCACCAAAGATGTGGCCTGACTCAATTACTCCAACATTCTGTGCCTTTCTTTTAAAATCTCACAGCAGAGCAAGAGCAGGTACTGCCTTGCAACGCCAGAAACCCGGGTTTGATCCTGAATCTGGGTGCTGTCCATACGGAGTTTCTACTTTCTCCCATGACCACTTGGGTTTTCTCTGGGTTTTCTCCCACATCAAATATGTGCAGGTTTGTCGGTTAATTGGCTTTGATAAAAATTGTCCCGAGTGTGTAGGATAATAGTCGAGTATAGGAACCGCTGGTCGGCGCAGACTTGGTGGGCCAAAGAGCCTGTTTTCACGCTGTATCTCTAAACTAAAAATAATTTCATGGTTCCATTGTTGGTCCATATGACACTTAAACACTCTTGACTCTTGAAGTCACATTAAATGTTTTAAAGCAATTTTATTCTGCCAAATAATCATATTCTCCAAAATTACATTGTTTTCTTGGACCATCCTTAAGAATTCAGCTGCATAATCCTGTAACATTACTTTTCTTACACCAGAATCTTGAATATATATTGACGGCATCCATAATAACACCACTGTGGAATATGCATGTCGTGAAGAACACAGCATGGGAGACTTTTCCATATTTCCTCACGGTTTCATTTCTATCTCCCATGTAACAAGTTGTCTGGCCGCATTCAAGACCCGGGGTTCTTCAGAGGTACCAAACATTCCCAACTTAATATTGCCATCACCAGCCGTCTACTGAAAAAGTTAATAAATGTGCACAGGTGAAGATCCGGAGATGAATGTACAAACATGCTTCCCAGATACGCCTCATCCACACACAACGGTACATGCACTCATGCCCCTATTGAACTCTGCATGTCCCAGTTAATTAAATTGCCAGCTGCTCAGTGATTGCAATACCTACATATCTCTGTTTGCAAAGCCCTGTACGTCTTTAGGATAAGAGCAGCTATTTCTGAATCAGTAGCTCCTTATCAGCTTTTGAAGATTTGGTAACTGTGCCAAAAATAGAAACAGCATGGTGATAAAAGTAGCAGAGTTGGAGTCAGCTGCACATTCATGGTCCTGGCTGCAAGCAAGAATATTTGAGGATGTCAATGAGGCAGATGAAATTTAATGGGATTTGATGCAGCAATGACGTTAGACATACAATTAAATTTACAGCACTTTCTAAAAGTGGAACAAAATCTTAAGAGAATTGGGAATGTATGTACAGTATCCATAGTATTTAAATATGCATGGTTAGTTTCTGCAAACCATTTTATTCATATTTGGCTAGAATAAAATAAAAGGTTTGAGGCAGGAACACCATCAGTTCAGTGGAACTCACTCAAAATTTATCCAAAATAACCAGAATTATTTTTGGAGTGTAAGCTATTTACTGCATTAGTGCGTTACCACGCTATACAAAATAAAGTGGGAGTATCATTCATTGAACAAAGTGTTAATTACATGCATTTAGTTAAACTGAAATAAGCAAGACATCTGCAACCATTTTTCCTCTCCTTTTAATAACACAGCCAATTGACTAACCAATGTAGGAGAAACTGTGTGCAGCTCAAAGACATAACCCAGAGTGTATCCAAATGCACCTGTCTTGTTATGGGCTAATGTGTGGTCTAATCCCACAATGTGCAATTTTTTTTAAAAAGCAGTCAAGAAATGAATGCCCAGTCAAGTTAAGCATTCTTTACATTTGCTTTAATCCACTGAAAACCATTCCAGTCTATGCAGAATTACTTCTAGACAGTCACATTTTGAAACCTGATTTTAGCAGATAACATGAACACAAAATGCTGAATTGCTACAGTTAATTAGGTTTGGCTACCTTGCATTATTGGATATCACATAACTCAGATTGGAACCATTAATTGCTGTTTTAGAGTTGTAGTCTCCGGCCATTTTATTAATATCTGGATTATATAGCATTACAGCACATAAAATCAATCACATGCACATTCTTTGCAGGAGTTACTGCATTCACCTGGTTAAGTTGCTCAGTTTCATCAGTAGTTGAATAAAATATTTCTACAAAACAAAGCTTGAAGCTTTAAAGAGACCAATATAATTTGCAATTCAGAAGGAACTGTGTGCTATGCATTTCCTTAGCTGTGGATATTCGGTGGAAGTCCTGTTCTGGGCTCCAACTATTCCAAATCCCCTCTTAAATGACCACTGCCACTGTTTACATTTGTATCTTATCCTGGTCCAATGATCAGTCATTGCCCCAAGTAAATAACTTGGCCTAATCCCCCTCGGAACTCCACGTGGAATTCAAACTGGGGAAGATTAAAATGCTGCAGGATCAAATGTTTGGAGCCTTTGTGGAATTTCTTTCTCATCAACTGGATAATAATTATCCACAAGGGAATTCTTTCCCAGTTTTCCACCCTGCTTGGTCTGCACAGGCATGGAAATATGCTCATAGTCATATGCTGGCAAATATGATGTACCTCAATGGCTAAATACAGTAGGTAGACACAGAATGCTGGAGTAACTCAGCAAGACAGGCTGCATCTCTGGAGAGAAGGAATGGGTGATGTTTCGGGTCGAGACCCTTCTTCAGACTGAATACAGTATAAATACAGTATCTTCTAAGATAAAATGCTGATTAAAAAAAATACCATTGACTTTTATTCATGAACCACCCTTGTGACTTCAGCGATTAATGGTCAGTATGGACTCAGTGCGCTGAAGGGCCTGTTTCCACATTGTATCTTTAAATCTACCTCCAAGGAGCAGTTGATAGATATCAATATAATCTTAATCACTTGGGTTTTCCAATGCTTTATGATAGTGATAGGACTTTGCTAACTTCAGCAGCATCCCCATCATTTAAGGATTGAGAGCAAATGTTCCCTATCGGTAAATGTTAGGGTCATGGGATCTCACCGTGTAGGTGCCTTCGACAACTTGCACTTCTTGTCATAAGATCCATGATTCAGTAACTGGGCTAAACTGATGGACTTACTTTTTTGAGCGCTGAATGGCAGAGCTCCAGTATTGAGAATAGCAGCATTGTGAATATTGGCAGACAGCTCCACACACTCAGCCACTATTAAGATAACTTTTTGGAGATTACTTTCAGCACACATTCATGCAGAACACTGGCACTACTCAACATAGTTGCGATAGAGAAAGGACGACTTTCAGGACAAGGTCAACAGTTCCCATTGCATGGTTATGCCTCACTAACATGTGTGTGTATCAAGAGAAGATGCTGCTGCTGGTATTTCAGATCTGTTACAGACAATGTAACTGGGATATAAGAAAATAAATAAAAGTGATCATACGTTGCAAATGGGAATAATCTTTGATGAGACAAATTTGGTCAAGGTCGGGTTGGTGCATCGAGGACAGGTCGGAGGCTTGGGTTTGAGACGGGCAAAGGATGCGCTTAAACGAAGAAGGGATGAGTACATTTTGTAACATTGTTAGTGCGTTTGTGGTGACTCTTTTGCGTACTTTGTATGCAAAAACAAATAATTTCACTGCACCGGGCTAACTACCATGACAATAAAGTATCAACAGTCGGCAACAATTGGTTAGACGCTAATGAGCGTAGCTTGACTTCTTCTGACGTAGGTGCTGTCGTAGTTTTTGCCAGGTTAACGTCGGTTGTCGCCAGGGGACGCGGGTCGTCGCCAGGGGACGCGGGTCGTCGCCAGGGGACGCGGGTCGTCGCCAGGGGACGCGGGTCGTCGCCGTTGCTGGCTTCGGGTTTTTTTTGTCAAATTTTATGTCAAAGGGGGGTCCAGTCGCCAGTTTTTCGGCGACCAGCTATGACTATGACAGGCCCCGGCAGTCGCCTAAAAATTGCCTGTGGGAAAGGCCCATTGGGGTGCCAGGGGTTATGGGTAAAAGGCAGGAGAATGGGGTTGAGGGGGAAAAATAGATCAGCCATGATTGAATGGTGGAGTAGATTCGATGTGCCAAATGGCCTAATTCTGCTCCTATAACTTATGAATGAGACGAGGGAAAAGGTCTGCCATGCTTTAATTGATGGACAAAAATAGGCTCAAGGTGGCCTACTGAAATGCCTATTCTTTCTCCTATGGATTTTTTGTCCCATGTATGTACTAGAATTGATGAGATTCTTCCATAGCTCTCGTAATAGTATACTTATTGATCTACAGATAACCAATTCTTCTTTTATAGGTCCCAATCAATGTTTGAACAATTCATCCTTCACTTGACTGCATCAGCAGCCAGACATCCAAGTTCAATGGCTCTTCAGTGAAATGATTCTCTTCTGCGGGTGGAAGGTTAATGAGTTGCTGTATTCCTGCCAAAAAATATTATTTTAAGCCTTCCATCAGTCTTTGTCACTTTTAATTAAGGCTGGGTTATGGGTCCTATATCAAATTGCAAAGCATGGATAAAAGTTGCTTGAAACTTTGCATGAAGATTCTTTTAAGTAGTTTTTCTTTGGATTAATGGTAGAATATATAAACCTACTACTGAAGCAGAAAGTCTGTAACCACCCATTCTGATCCTTTGGTAAATTGTCGGCTTAAAATTTGCTTCGCTGCAAGCTAACAAGAAATTACACTATGTGCATCAGATTTATTTTTTCACCAAATATCTGAAAATATATTTTATATTTTCAACAAATACCAGAAGATATTTGGCCTTCTGGTTTTGAATTAGCAGTTGCCAATTCTAGTTGTTATTGGGCAATCTATTTCAATTTATTTTTGAAATCATAATATATGAGAAGACTCAAGATCATGGGCAAAATATCATTAAAGGCACCATGTATGATAGAGTGGAAAGTCGGATTCTCTTCTTGGCAACATTAACATTCCTTTATCCAAGATTCCCAGAATTCATAAAAGATTCTTGGAATAAGATGCTGAAATGGACAATTAGCTCCTCTGGAAACACATCAAACATTCTCAAAGATTTATTTTCCTCTAATCACGAGTTGCTGAGGTAAAAGTCACCAAGGATTGACTCAAATACAGACAAACAACTAACAATTGGTCTGTAGAAATAAGGCAAACACATTGCCACCTGGTTGTTACAATGTGCAAGCAGGAGTCCTGCTTAGTTAATGAGGCATTTCAGAATCAGTTTCATTAAATGACAGCAATTTCATTGAAAAATGAATTTCACGCGGGATCAACCAGTAAAACGCTGATGCGATACCAGGATTGAAACTAGCCCTGGGTACCTAGTCTAAAGCATACCATACAGAGCCATCTGGGTAGCGTGTTTAACTTCCACATTGACTTCAGAAACTGATCACAATTATTCACTGCACTCCTAGATGAAAGATTTACTGCCCGTGTTAGCTGAGGGTTTTAATTATGTTATTTTGTTATCAAAACAGGAGAATTTCAGGCATGAAGTTTAACCAAATTATGAAAATTCACAATCTCAATTAATTTACAATGGATATCATTTGCACCACACAATCTGTTAGTCATAAGCTTGAGAAGACTTTGGTGGGGTAAAATCCAGAGTAAACCAAAGCTTTTCAAAAGGATGACAGCTGTATCAGTCTTTGGAGCCGCCTCAAGATAACAAAATACTATTTTGGCCCACATTCAGTATAAGGCATGAATTTGTTAAAGTTGTGCCAGGAATAGCCATGCAGAGGATCAGTAAGCTTTTTTACCTATCTGCTAGGTGCCAAGAAGAAGATTTTCATGGCATTTTGGATGCATGGTTAACATAACACCCTCTTCCAATCGAGATCATCTAATTTGGAGCAAACAACCTTCTGCAGACTATTGAGCACTACTTCAAGGAGTATCACCTCTTACGGTTTGTTCATTGCTGGAGGCTTGAAGAAAATGGTAGCCTTTCTGGAACTTCTTCATTCACCAACAATTATTCTGTACATTCTCTCATAAAAGAGGACTTGCCATCAGATTCTAACTTAAAAGGAGTCAGAGGCGAAAGAGACAAAATGCTGGAGTAATTCAGTAGTTTCATGCGGAATAATGCTCAGAAGGTGGCTCCATCTACAAAATATAGGTCATTTAGTTTGACCCTGCTCCTGGTTTGTTTAGGACAGAAGGAAAAATGACAGGAAAAATACAAAAAGACTAAAATCCATAAAAGCAGCATTACCTTTACACGTGAAGCATTTGAGGTGGAAGTGACTGGATTGGACACGTAGCACTTGTCCTTTACATGGCTCTCCACACTTGAAGCAGCGGATGGCTAGCTTTTCTGTAGGCTGATGCGGATCCTGAGGGTGAGCCACTGTCGAGAAGCGGAAAACAAAACATCATCTCCCTGCCTTAACAATTCTTAAAATTCAACTCACATTTGCCCCACCTGCACCCGATTGATAAGATCAGCAGTCTACATAAATCACGTGTCAACTGCCAGGCACAAATGGTATTTATTTTTAGTCTATCATTTTGTATTTGGCCCTTCACTGATGCGTTGCACAAAATTGTTAAATTATTAAAGGGTCTGAAATATCTCAAGGAACATCATTTGCAGATGATCTAATTTAAAAATGTATTTTCAAATTTAAATTAGCTCGCATGCTAATTGTATGGGATTTTCCAAAAGTAACCTATCATTTATTGAATTGGAATTTAAATCTAACTTGAGAACGTAAAAGGAGATTAAGGAACAAATAAAAAGGTTTCAGGGCATGGTTGACATTACCCATCCCATCTGTCCCTTAGGGTAACAAGAACCAATTCCTTGGCATGTCTGCCAGACCAGATGGTCGCTGGTTCCCTTCCCCAAGGGGAATTAGGACACCAGATTTTTACAACAATCCCGCAGCTTTCATGGTTGTTAACAGGTGCCAGGGACACAATCTACAAGATTTATTGAGTTAACTTGCACAAGATTCCACAATGACATCTAGAATTCACAGCCAGTGATTACCAGGACCAAGCAGAATATGAACATTAATACTCATCTCAACAAGCCAGTCATGCTGTAAATTCTGCACTGGCGTAAAACAATTGTGCATTTCTTGACATGCAACATCAAACGGAGAGATGTTTATGGTTTGCCTAACAGTGCCAGAATATCTGGCGAAGATGGTCGTATATCAGTTTTCTTTAAAACTTTTTGCATGTGAAACACATTCTGAAACATAAGGAAAGCAGGATCTTCCCCAATGTCAAGCAGGTCAGCAATAGCTAGAAGCCGCTGACAGCAGCCCTAGAGCTCTCTGCGCACATTGAGTAAATACACATTGAACTTCCTGCATTTGGCACTGGCTTGAAATTGATCCATGCCAGTAACTTAAGGGCCTGTCCTACAAGCATGCAACTCTATGCGATGAACGCGATCAAACTACAAGCGGGGGCCGCGCGGAGGTCGGGTAATCCCCTGTACAGGGCCGTTCCCACCAGCATGCGCCTGCATGCGGCAAGCGCAACCAAATCGGCAGCAGGGGCCGCGCGGAGGTCGGGTGAGTGGCGCAACACGGCGCAAAGTGAGGCGAACTTGGAGCGAAGTCTAAGGTAAGTTCGCCAGGACAGAGAGGGGCATACAGAGAGGGGCACAGAGGCACACACACACACACACACAGAGGGGGTCACGGAGGCACCTACAGATAGGTTCACGATGTCGGGGCGGTGTGTAAACGTCGAGGCGACTGCGAGCCGACAAGCCGTTGCCGCGCGGATTTTTTGGACATAGTCAGTTTTTCGGAGCCCCGCGTGATGTCGGGACGAACTCCGCACAATTCCGCACGGCTCCGGCGATCGAAGTGGGACCGGCGCTGCGACGTCGGACGGCTCAAGCGACCATGTTAGGTGCATGCTTGTAGGACAGGCCCTTTAGTTATCCAATCCAAAATTCTATTACCTTCTGACACTATACCAAGAATGCAGAATGTCATGGAAAGATAATATTTAATGAAGCATTTTGAAATGTACCAGCAAAGCCGCCTGGAATAAAAAGATGAAAAGGTAAATAGAAAGCAACAAGCACTTCGAGCAAGCAGCAGGTTAAACCCAGTATATTTTATTAGGAGGCACAAATAACCGATTAATATGGTTATCACTAGTAGCCACATCAAGATTCATCCGATTCAGGGAACACTAATCACTTATGCTGATCAAGTAATAAACTGGATAGTATTAGGTTGCTAATTTCTCCAAACTAGACATGAGCTGCACCATCTCAAATTCCCTTTATTATGAATCCGGAAGGACAATATTATAAACGGAGAAGGACATTATGATGAATCAAGAAGAACATGTACATGCACAATTGCACACAGGTTATTTGCCCTCTAGGCAGCTGGTGCAATGCAAGCTGCAGGAGAAACCTGCACTTATGACCTTGTAGGAGAGATAGATCAGCCATAGTTGAATGGCGGAGTAGATTTGATGGGCCGAATGGGCCAATTCTACTCCTATCAGTTATGACATGACCTTATAGGAGAAGCCATATGACATACAACTTTTACTCAGTTTTTGGAATTGTTTTGGACTGGCAGCAGTGTGTCTTTTTCATAAACTAATGATGCTTGGATGAATAATGGTAACCAGTTCAGTGCAAGAAAAATAGAATTATGAAACAAAACTGAAATGATAAGCACACAGAAACTGGGACAGGAAGTTGAGCAAGCGGAAGAGTCCAGTAAGATAAATAAAGGCAAGCACATAGAATAGTACAGCACAGGGCCCTTCGGCCTACAGCTTCAGTGCCGAACATGATGCCAAGTTAAACTAATCTCCTCTGCCTGCATGTGATCAATATCCCTCCACTCCCTGCGTATCCACGTGCCTGTCCAAAAATATTGATGCAAAGTGCTAAAAGCCCTGTCCCACTGTACGAGCTTAACAAGCTTTCGACAAGGTCCCACATAAGCGATTAGTATATAAACTTAAAGCATATGGCATTGGGGGTTCAGTATTGATGTGGATAGAGAACTGGCTGGCAAACAGGAAGCAAAGAGTAGGAGTTAACGGGTCGTTTTCACAATGGCAGGCAGTGACTAGTGGGGTACCGCAAGGCTCAGTGCTGGGATCCCAGCTATTTACAATATACATAAATGATCTGGATGACACTAAGCTGGGGGGCAGTATTAGCTGTGAGGAGGATGCTAGGAGAATGCAAGGTGACTTGGATAGGCTGGGTGAGTGGGCAAATGTTTGGCAGATGCAGTATAATGTGGATAAATGTGAGGTTATCCACTTTGGTGGCAAAAATAGGAAAACCAACTACTATCTAAATGGTGGCCGATTAGGAAAAGGGGAGATGCAGCGCGACCTGGGTGTCATGGTACACCAGTCATTGAAAGTAGGCATGCAGGTACAACAGGCAGTGAAGAAAGCCAATGGTATGTTAGCTTTCATAGCAAAAGGATTTGAGTATAGGAGCAGGGAGGTTCTACTTCAGTTGTATAGGGTCTTGGTGAGGCCACACCTGGAGTATTGTGTACAGTTCTGGTCTCCAAATCTGAGGAAGGACATTATTGCCATAGAGGGAGAGCAGCGAAGGTTCACCAGACTGATTCCTGGGATGTCAGGACTGTCTTATGAACAAAGACTGCATAGACTCGGTTTATACTCTCTAGAATTTAGGAGATTGAGAGGGGATCTTATAGAAACTTACAAGATTCTTAAGGGGTTGGACAGGCTAGATGCAGGAAGATTGTTCCCGATGTTGGGGACGTCCAGGACAAGGGGTCACAGCTTAAGGATAAGGGGGAAATCCTTTAGGACCGAGATGAGAAGGAATTTTTTCACACAGAGAGTGGTGGGTCTCTGGAATTCTCTGCCACAGAGGGTAGTTGAGGCCAGTTCATTGGATATATTTAAGAGGGAGTTAGATGTGGCCCTTGTGGCTAAGGGGATCAGAGGGTATGGAGAGAAGGCAGGTACGGGATACTGAGTTGGATGATCAGCCATGATCATATTGAATGGCGGTGCAGGCTCGAAGGGCCGAATTTCCTATTCCTGCACCTAATTTCTATGTTTCTATGTTTCTATTCAAGAGTTCTCCCAAGTTTGCCCTGATTCAAACTTGGAGATTTATGGTAATGGCCGCCCGTAGATACTCAGGGCTTTCGTAGACATTTTTCAACGTTGAAAAATCTTCATGAGTCTTCCCAAATTTACCGTGTTTCCCAAGTACCTGCCGTTAGTGTTACGAGCCGCTAAGAGACGTCCCCGAGCTCCGATGTACCAGTTACGTACATTCTACGTGCTCCCACGAGTTTGATTTTTTTTTAAACTCGAGAGAGCTCTTGAATGAACTCGTACAGTGGGACAGGGCTTTAAGAATCAATAATCCCAAAACAAAAAAAAGTGGGTGTTAATTTATATTAATTCATTTTAACATCACCGATATTTGCAATTCCAGATAAAATGATCAAATTAAATTGGATTGGAATAACTACTGGATATTGGATTTTTTTAATTTGTTGGTGCATTCAAACATACTGCATGTCAGCACCAAGTCACATCCACCAAAAGAACAGACAATTGTTTAAACATCAATTGTTTGATAGCATTGGCTTTGCTGCCACCTCAAAATGTGAGGACAAAGTCTACATTGGATCCATGAAAATGCAACTTCCATCATTTTGTTACATAGAACTTGCAGTAAATTATCCTGCCTTAAAAGCCACAATACTTCTGGCAGTCATACAAAGTGAACGTACTGCTGGAAGATTTGAGATTACAGGAGAGGTTGACAAAACTGCACCTGTCACTACCTCAAGGCTTGTCTACTTGCAAAATGGTCACTCACCTAAACAAGACATTCCCTTCTCATCAATTGCTTCTTCCAGAGAAGTACTCTAAATTTCAGTACAGTCTAAGCAGCATAGAATTGGCAGTTTCCCAGGATCTTTGAGGCTTTTTCATGAAGGGGCCCGGTAACAATAAATTGTCTCACAACATCTTCACAAGGACTTCCCCCCTTTAAGGATAAGGGGGAAGTCTTTTAGGACCGAGATGAGAAAATCATTTTTCACAGAGAGTGGTGAATCTGTGGAATTCTCTGCCACAGAAGGTAGTTGAGGCCAGTTCATTGGCTATATTTAAGAGGGAGTTACATGTGGCCCTTGTGGCTAAAGGGATCAGGGGGTATGGAGAGAAGGCAGGTACAGGATACCGAGTTGAATGATCAGCCATGATCATATTGAATGGCGGTGCAGGCTCGAAGGGCCGAATGGCCTACTCCTGCACCTATTTTCTATATTTCTATATCTATGTTTCTACAAAGCACATCCAGAAAGGTGAAGGTTTGTTTGCAACACCTTTACACTATTTACAAGTACAATCTATACTACTGATGTAAACTGAATCTTCCAAACTGTGGCATTGTTACTTTGCTGAGAAGTAGATGGACTCTCCTGTACAATAGGATCATGGTATAAATACATACAGATATATCGATAGACCTTTATGTTACATTTTGAGAAAAGCAAAAAGATAGCACATCGTATTCCTATTTCTGAGGTTCTTCCACAGCTCTTGAAATCGAGGTTTGATGTGCATTGCATTGGTGTAGACTGAAATATGGGTCACACAACAATATTAGGCATGCACTTGAGATGGGGGGGGATCTATCGAGCAAGTTAATGGAGGTGCCAGTTTGATGTGCCAAGACCCCTAATTTTGCAATTGATAGTTACAATCAGTTGTCCGTAAATTTGTCTTAATCTAACTATATCAATTTTGGATCATGCAACATTATGATATTATCCTGCACTTTAATTCTTTGAGTAACGGAAATCTTTAGCAATATTGTTTGACTGCATACAAATTCCAATGCATGTAGGTGAGATGAAAAGAAAAGTTTTTCTAGAAAAAAAACAAAATTATAAAAAAGTCTCTCCATTTGTGAAAATCCGACTGAAATTTGAACAGATATGGTTGGTCAGATTTCCAAATGTTTCTTAACAAATTGGACTGCCGAATTTAAATGCTTTACTCCTCAGGTTAGCTAAGGGGCAAATCCATTTGTGGACTCGTTTTTAAATATGATAATTAATGTAATATTTTACGCTCATCAATTAAGCAATGCCTGAACATTGGATAAGTAGTTGAAAAGTAATCCGATTTATGTTCTGCATCTCTTTTAAAATAAAATGTTGTGGAAAATAAAACTAGTTACTGGCTCCCACCATCCAACACCCGTAGCCTGGGAAACTCATCAAGGACTCTAGAGTATTTATTAAACGTCAGAGAACAAAAGTTGTCGTTAGCCTAAAACCTGGTTCAAGTACTTTTGGCATCTTGCAAAATGAGCAGACCTTTCACTGAAGAAAAGGGCAATGAATTTTGTTATCCTCCCTGCTCCGAATAGCTCCACTGGAAGCTGGCATGGAGGGTAAAATAATATCCAGTGCAGATCAACTTCAGAAGGGCAATGCAATGTTAACAGACCATAATAATGCTAAACCAAACTATGTAGTGCAATCAAAAAAATGCACAGCAGATCATAATTGCTAAGGTAGGGTTGTGGTTAGCATTAAGCTGTGTTCAGAGCTGGATGGTTTGCAGGACAATGCTATTCTTGAACCTGGAGGTCAAACCTCTCAGTCTCCTGCATCTTCTTCACGAAGATAGTAGCAAAATAAGAGTGTGGTCAGGGTGGTGTGGGTCTTCGATAATATTAGCTGCATTTTTGAGGCAGCGTCTCCTGGAGATTCCTACAATGGTGAGGAGGTGAGTATTCAGGATAGACCAGGCAATGTCCACCAGTCTCGGCAGCCTCTTTCATTCCTGGGCATTCAAGTTATTGAACCTGGCCGTGATGCATGGGCTCAAGCCTTGCAGTTATGGAGACCTACCTCAGTATGTGAACTGACATGTGCCACCAGCTTTAGGTGACAATTTTATGACACCATTTTAGAGTATGCCAACTGGAATTTCCAAGCACACATTTTTATTTTGTATCAAAGATGTCTTCAGTTTATTCTGTCTCTCCTTTCCACTACTGGTAAGCATGGCCTCCAAGGATCTGTAGTCCAAGTTATGGTATGGCAGCTATTAGCTTGGTCCAATTATCCCAAAATTATTTTGGAGATTTGACTCCTTTATTCAAAATGGTCGTTTTAGAGGAAGTACAATTCTTTGGTCCAAAATCCATCTCCTTCAAGCAGAAGGGAATCAAACAGCGCTCTTAGGTATTGATTTGTTAGCACTAAATACCAAAAGGAGCATACAGGAATTTTGGTTTGCTATTTACTAAGGACTGGAGCCGAGATAATTACGTTGAAGACTTAAACAACTGCAGATGCTAGGATCTTGAGCTAAACACAAACAGCTGCCTAAACCACTGTGTTTCTCCAGCAGTTTATAATTACTTTGAACTGTGCACCAAGCAGGAACTGTTACTCTTCTTGAGATGTGCAGCAGACAGAAGCGAAATTATCCAAACCACTGAACCAAAAAAAATTACCCATTAATCTGAAAAAGATATGAAAGGGACATTATTGAATTACCTGTCATTCAGCATCAAGCGTGAATAGAACTAGATAGAGTTACTTATTGCTCTGAATCAGGCAAGAATCTAAAAGGGAATTATTTATCAGTCTGAACCAGGGACAAATTGGATAACATAAAATTACTTGACAGTGGTGCCACGCAGGAATTGTTAAACTAGAGGCATTCCCATCAATGCAAAGAAACGGTCACGTTGGTTAGTTTTGCTTCAAAAAGTTAATTGGCTCACAATCTACTGCACAATTGCCTTTGAAGTATTTTAACCTTTGGTCTAATCAGATTGTGCAATGATAAATAGATTTTAACAAAGAATGCTGTATTAAAAGTATGTAGTTTGCATCCGTTTTCCATGTTAAATTCTAGGTTATGTGATAGCAAAGACCCAGAAATCTCTCAACTGCTTTATTACATTTGAGAAGCATCACCCATTTGATTCATTTAACATTTATATTCAGTATGCTACAGAATCGTATCCCCTAGAGAGAATACTAGAGAGAATTTGTCAGCTTCTATTAAATCAAAGAGATTAGCTTATTTTATGAAGATTGACTTGCAAAATTAATGCACTAAGATTATCGCAAACAGTGGAGCCATAACCAATTTGTACATGCTAGCTCCCAACTATCTACCACTCCCATTCCCAATGTAATATTGTGCCGAAGCTCATCATCCATGGCTCACTTCCCAAATCTTGCTTTTTATTACTGTATTACACCATTTTACATATTCCCCTTCAAATGTTAATCCAAGGAAGAAATGTGTTTTAGGAAAGAAGTGCAGATGCTGGTTTAAACCGAAGATAGACCCAAATGCTGGAGTAACTCAGCAGGACAGGCAGCATCTCTGGGTAGAAGGAATGGGTGACAATTTGGGACTGGGTCTGTAAAATAGAAAAGTTACTGGTTGATGCATTCCTAATCTGCCCAGATAGGCAAGACAATATTTCATCCCTCATTAATATCCAGTAAACACAGAAAAAGTATGGATCTTGGCCCAAAATTCTAATATACTCTTAGCACTTGGAGTTTTATTTTGTAAAATCTATCGACTCATTGTTGATAATGTATTCAGGAATGACCTTCCATACAGTCATTTGCCAATGCACAAGCATGTGATTCTGCAACTCTATAATAGAAACATAGAAACATAGAAAATAGGTGCAGGAGTAGGCCGTTTGGCCCTTCGAGCCTGCACCGCCATTCAATATGATCATGGCTGATCATCCAACTCAGTATCCTGTACCTGCCTTCTCTCCATACCCCCCGATCCCTTTAGCCACAAGGGCCACATCTAACTCCCTCTTAAATATAGCCAATGAACTGGCCTCAACTACCTTCTGTGGCAGATAATTCCAGAGACTCACCACTCTCTGTGTGAAAAATGTTTTCCTCATCTCGGTCCTAAAGGAATTCCCCCTTATCCTTAGACTGTGACCCCTTGTTCTGGACCTCCCCAACATCGGAAACAATCTTCCTGCATCTAGCCTATCCCACCCCTTAAGAATTTTGTACGTTTCTATAAGATCCCCCCTCAATCTTCTAAATTCTAGCGAGTACAATCCAAGTCTATCCAGTCTTTCCTCATATGAAAGTCCTGACATCCCAGGAATCAGTCTGGTGAACCTTTTCTGTACCCCCTCTATGGCAAGAATGTATTTTCTCAGATTTGGAGACCAAAACTGTACGCAATACTCCAGGTGTGGTCTCACCAAAACCCTGTACAACTGCAGTAGAACATCCCTGCTCCTATACTAAAATCCTTTTGCTATGAATGCTAACATACCATTTGCTTTCTTCACTACCTGCTGCACCTGCATGCCTACTTTCAATGACTGGTGTACCTGTGCTGTACTTTATGTTAATACTACATAACTACACATTAAAATAATAAAAATGCTGCAAGAAGTTCATTATGATGTACAAACTATAAATTTTGGTAATGGAATTAAAATATTGACTAAAATTAATAGAAGTGAGTGATCATAAAAATAACATTACTTTCATTACAATTTAGGTATATATTTATAATAAAATATTTTATATAATATATATATATATTTTATTATCTTGACAAAGTTAGAAGCGTTTATGTTTGATAAACTAAATCACATTGCTACTGTTCTATTTTAACAAAATTAGATACATCAGAGTTTTTCCTAATGCATGAAAAAAAATCTCAGTACATTTTTTTCCAGATGCACTTTGGACTGTGCCCAAGTCTTTGCATAGCTGAAAGTGCGATCACTTCCTCTTCAAAGCTTTTAAACAGTACATCATATTGTTCAGTTTATCAAAGCAGTGTTAGACTTGCCAGGGTCCTGAACAGCAAATGATGTGCTTTCCTGTTATTGCGTTGTTGGCATTCCTGCAATGAGACATTGCTTTGCCCTTGTCTGTTTTATCCATTATCCAAAATACACAGAGCTTGATGTGATACTTCCTCAAAAAGGACTAAAATATTGATTTATGATTGAACAAATTAAGTAGTCGTAAAATAAAGTGAAACTAGTTTAAATGACAGTATCTTTAATGACAGTGTGTGCACATCTATCACAAAAAAAGTAATTCCCTTTAGAATCCGGTGCTGGTTTGTGCATTATCTCAGTTCTACCATCCATTCCTTTGCAATTATTTTGTAATAATTTACAACAAGAAAGTCATTCAATCTCACATCACTCAGGATTAAGAAATGCTTCACGGGAACCAGCTATTCTGTTTTCACTGCTTAAAAACACTCCTTCGCTACACAAGAAAGGATTAGGAGCTTTTACTGCAGAATTAGATCATAGTTGATCTGCTGCCTAAAGTCCATTTTCATAGATGATCCCCTTATCTTGAAATACATATCACAACCTCGAGTGTATAAAATAACACGGAGAATCTAAATTTCCCTTCACCAAAGTCTTAAATGGATGACTCCCTATCTTGAAGCAACACCCCCCAAAATCTGGAATCTCCACCTTGAAGTAATAGCTTCTCACTATATCTTGCGTCAACCCCATTCACACTTCCGCACATCTTTGTGAGATTCTCTCTTCACTGGGGTTTATTAGAATCTGCCTGCTTCAAGTAATGAATCCAAATCATAGAAATAACAAGGCAAGTATTGGAATTGGAGGCGAGGTGGAATATTGCGTTGGGGGACCGTGTGAACATGGAACCCAACGGGTCCCACTTAGTCTAGTAATATCTTATTATTGGCATATATATTATTTTTCTATGTAAACCTGCATCTCCAGTTCCTCGTTTCTCCATATTATTGGTATGGTACAATGTCCAAAATTGCACCAGGGTGGCTCAGCTAAAGAATGCTTTTTCCTTATCATTGTGCAGAAAATACAAAGACAAAAGGAAAAGTTTAAAAATATACTCCTCACATTTCTAAGCATTTCGTTCCATGACATGCAGAGTTCTGCCTATTTTGAGTCCTTGCATATTATGAGATCATGTTAATTTGATTCCCCAAACAGCCAAACGTAGGCACCAGTTCACATCTTGATCTGCGGCATCTCTGGGGCACAATCCAACAGTGGTATCTGTACCAGTAAGTCCACTTGCTTTGCACCAGTGGACTCCAGGCAAACATTAGCTGACACAAGTCTCCAATCCTCAGACTGGATACTGCTTGTTGAGCCAACACCCATTTAAATCTGGTGAGTGTATGTTCAGGCAACTGGGTGAAAAATGCCTGAGAGATGAACAAAATAGAACATTTGTTTTAAATATTAAATTTAGTAGAAATTATTTTAATTGTTAGAGACACAGAGTGAGATTATGTTTGAACTTTGAGCCTTTTAATATCTTAAACTTTACTTTTTTGGCAAATCCCAAGTATTTGTTTCCAAATGTCAAACACGTTCCCAACCATTCAATTGCAGCACCACATTTAATATCCAGCAAGCCCTGACAATGAAGCCTCATGATTTTTTTTATATAGAGACACAGCAAGGTAGCAGGCTGTTCAGCCCATGCCGACCATCGGTCACCCATTCACATTAGTTCCATGTTATCACACTTTCTCATCCACTCCCTACAGGTTCAGTGCAATTTAATTTACAGGGGCCAATTAATCTACAAATCAGTGCTTCTTTGGGATGCTAGATGAAACCAGAGCACCCGGAGGAAACCAGTTACAGACCAGTTAGCCTGACTTCGGTGGTGGGAAAGATGCTGGAGTCAATTATTAAAGAGGTAATAATGGGGCATTCGGATAGCAGTAAAAGGATTAGTCCAAGTCAACATGGATTTAAGAAAGGGAAATGATGTTTGACTAATCTTCTGGAATTTTTTGAGGATGTGAGAAGTAAAATGAATGAAGGGGTGCCAGTGGATGTAGTGTATCTAGACTTTCAGAAAGCCTTTGATAAGGTCCCGCATGGGAAACTGGTGACTAAAATGAGAGCACATGGTATTGGGGGTACGGTGTTGACATGGATAGAAAATTGGTTGGCAGACCAGAAGCAAAGAGTAGGAGTGAACGGGTCCTTTTCAGAATGGCAGGCAGTGGCGAGTGGAGTGCCGCAAGGCTCTATGTTGGGGCCGCAACTGTTTACCATATATAATAATGATTTGGAAGAGGGAATAAGGAGCAACACTAGCAAGCTTGCAGATGACACAAAGCTGAGTTGCCGTGTGAACTGTGAAGAGGATGTTACGAGGTTGCAGGGTGACCTGGACAGGTTGAGTGAGTGGGCAGATGCGTGGCAGATGCAGTACAATATAGATAAATGTGAGGTTATCCACTTTGGCGGAAAAAACAAGGGGGCAGATTACTATCTCAATGGGGTTGGGTTAGGTAAGGGGGGGGGAGGGGGGTGCAGCGAGACCTGGGCGTCCTTGTACACTGGTCACTGAAAGTTGGCTTACAGGTGCAGCAGGCAGTGAAGAAAGCTAATGGAATGTTGGCCTTCATAACAAGAGGATTTCAGTGTAGGAGTAACGAGGTTCTTCTGCAGTTGCATAGGGCTCTGATGGACCACATATGGAGTATTGTGTACAGTTTTGGTCTCCTAATTTGAGGAAGGACATCCTTGTGATTGAGGCAGTGCAGCGTAGGTTCACGAGATTGATCCCTGGGATGGCGGGACTGTCATATGATAAACGATTGAAAAGACTAGGCATGTATTTACTGGAGTTTAGAAGGATGAGGGGGGATCTTATAGAAACATATAACATTATAAATGGACTGGACAAGCTAGATGCAGGAAAAATGTTCCCAATGTTGGGTGAGTCCAGAACCAGGGGCCACAGTCTTAGATTTAAGACTGAGGTGTGAAAAAACTTTTTCACCCAGAGAGTTGTGAATTTATGGAATTCCCTGCCACAGAGGGCAGTGGAGGCCAAGTCACTGGATGGATTTAAGAGAGAGTTAGATAGAGCTCTAAAGGCTAGTGGGGTCAAGGGATATGGGGAGAAGGCAGGCACGGGTTATTGATAGGGACGATCAGCCATGATCACAATGAATGGCGGTGCTGGCTCAAAGGGCCGAATGGCCTCCTCCTGCACCTATTTTCTATGTTTCTATGCTACACATCTCTAGTCTGACCTCATACACCGATTCCCTGAGAGGTTTAGCAAAGAGTGCAGTATAACAGACAATGTGTTAAATGCCTAGTATTCCAATGCCTACTGTAGTTGTCCTATTATTCTGAGAACCCACAAAGTGCTGGATCTCCAGGGATGCTACCTGACTAGTTTAGTTACTCCAGCACTTTGTGTCTTTTTTTATAAAACATTATCCGCAGGTCCTTGTTTCTACTATGTTCTAATATTTTTGGTACCTTGACGATTAAGAGCTCTTTTCCCAAGATTTTCTGCAGCTTCTTGAGGAATTCTCTATTTCCCCTTTTTTTCTCTCATTCCTCTCTCTCCCCCTCTCTGTCTCTCTCCACCTATCTTTCTCTATATTTCTGTCTCCTTCTTTCCCTCCTCTCTTTCACTCTTTCTTTCTAGGGGACGATCAGCCATGATCACAATGAATGGCGGTGCTGGCTCCAAGGGCCGAATGGCCTCCTCCTGAACCTATTTTCTATGTTTCTATGTAAGCACCCGACATCAGGATGGAACCCAGGTATCCAGCTCTGTGAGCTGTGCCATTGTGATTCGTCAAAGTCATACTGGGAGTGCAGGAGGCAGTGCACACTGAGACAGCGTTCCTTCACTGAAGTGCTGACGGCTGGTTTAGGCGATAAACCCAACAGCTCTAGACACAGTCAGCTGAAGTTAAAGCTCCTGTAATGGCTGGAATTGGCTTCGGACATATATCTCGAAGAGTTACTTGGCTTGAGTAGAACATCAGATTCGGTGTTGCAGTCAAAATGGGATTCTTATCCACAACTATTAGTTTTATACAGTATGTCTGTATCAAACAAGGACACCAAGCGCCGGAGTAACTCAACGGGTGAGGCAGCATCTCTGGAGAACATCTCTGGCGATGTTTCGGGTCGAGATCTTTTTTCAGATATTGTCGACGTAGGAAGAGAAGGGGAGAGGCTGGTTAAAGTGTGGCAGGTCGACTGGGCAAGGGTGGGGGGAGGTTGAGAAGCAGATGGTTAGAAGAAAAGCCAGAGATAGGAAAGGTGTGAGATAGGTCTGATTGGTCTCTTTCAATGCTTTCCCACGCTCGGGGGTGCTACGGTGCCTTGGCATTGCAGAAGATGTACAAAATCGGGCTCAAAGTTCACCTATACAATTTCATTCCCTGTCACACACTCTACCATTCTGCTTCTGAGTCTGGTGATAAGCCCTGGTGACAGCATAGAATTTGTAAACAATAACGTGGGTCATAAGCTGAAAATATACTCTTGCAGAGGGGACAGGTTGGCAGTGGGGTTGAACACAGGGCCTCAGTAAACTCTTCCTTTCTCCTCCCCCCGACCACCCCCGACCACCCCACCCCCCCCCCCCCCCCCCCACCCTACATCAGTCTGAAGAAGGGTTTCGGCCCAAAACATTGCCCATTTCCTTCACTCCATAGATGCTGCTGCACCCGCTGTGTTTCTCCAGCATTTTTGTCAACCTTCGATTTTCCAGCATCTGCAGTTCCTTCTTAAATTCCTTTTATTCTAGCTCAGTCACCAGAAGATAAAAGAGTCCTACCCAATATCTTGAACATTTGTGATGTGATGCCCCTACTCAAAGCTGTGAGTGATGAAGGCAAGCAAGCCAAATACCTTCTTCACCACCCCATCAACCTGTGTTGCCACTTTCAAGGAACTATGTATTATTACCACTGGGTCTGTGTTCGTCAACACCCTCCCAGGACCTACCCATCACTACGTATGCTCTGCCCTGGTTTAAGTTCCCAAAATGAATCACTTAACTTTGTTCCAGTTGAACGCCATCTGCCATTCCTTGGCCAACTTCCCCAGCTCATCTCGATTCAGCTGCAATTGTAGAAAACCTTTGCCACTCTCCACTATTCCACCTAGTTTGGAGCCATATACAATCTTGCTATTCATGCTAACTAACTTCTCATCCAAATCATTCAAAAAGAAAACAAACAACAGTGGACACAGCACATAACCCTGATAAGGGCAGATGTGGACCTAAATGTTGAATTAAAATTCCCATTTCTAAAATGTAGCTACATTTTTTTGAGCATGCAATTATAGTTTATTTACATATTCCTGGTGAGATCCCAAAATGAAGCTTTATAACTCTCCTCCTGGCACATCTTTTAATTCTGTTTTCCCCCTGACTGCTCTATGGTTCTTTGAATTGGGAATGTCAGTGTTGATCCTCAGGTTCACTTGTTGTCCCATTCGTTTACAAAAGTATCTCACATCAGACTCGGCAGTTCAATTGGACCATACTTGACATGTATCTCTGATCATAAGACCATAAGTGATAGGAGTAGAATTAGGCCATTCGGCCCAAGTCTTCTCATGGCTTATCTATCTATCTCTCCCTCCTAACCCACTCTCCTGCCTTCTCCCCATAACATCCATACAAATGAAGATCAATTTGTAAGATCACATCCCAAGTATGATTTTGAGGTAGGTCAGCCAAGACTTTCTGAAAAAATGCATTACCTATCATTCAGGGCCATTTCCATTTCTCTCAGCCTAATGGATTGAATTAAACCATCTTCATTATTGTACAGGCTGACAGATTTGTAGATACCTGTTGTATCCATTACTCAGTGATGGAGACTACCTTTGCTCTTTGCTGTCAGATGGACTAATCTTCTCTACTCATTCCATTAAAAGTGACCACCTGTACTTACACCTCTGTTACCCAGACTTTGAGCTACACTCATCTAACCCGGAGAAGCAGCTTAAACATATCTGAGATTATCAATGTCAAAAACATTACACCGAAAAGGGTTCAGCCCGACTACAGCTGAGCCAAATTATAAGCAGAGAGGTTGGGGGGTTCACAGAAGTATTATCAAACAGCATTTGACATGTGAAGGGATAACAGAATAAATTATGGAAAGGTTTCAAAGCAGAGAGTGTTCCAGAGCTTGGGATTTTGGCAGCTGAAGCCCTTCTCCATGAAATGATTAGAATCAGCAAGGCACATATAGCTGGAATTGGAGTAATCTTGGGAATTACAGGATGTTACAAAAAATAGGGCTAAGCATTCTGCTATCAAAAAGCAATGTAGGCCCGAGATACAGTTGGTTGAATGAACCTTGATGTGAGCTGCAAATAAATGGCAAAGATTTGGATGAGATTCAATTTATGCAGAGCTTCTCTCCATTAATTCATCTCCTTTCCTTGCATTTATGCCTCTGGTACTTAGTTTAGAGATACAGTGTGGAAACAGGCCCTCAGGCCCACACCAACCAATGATCACCATACATTAGTTCTATCCTGCACATTGGGACAATTTACAGAAGCTAATTAACATACATATTTGGAATGTGGGATGAAACCAGAGCACCCGGAGAAAACCCACGCAGTCACAGGGAGAACATACAAACTCCTTACAGACAGTACCCGCAGTCAGGATTGAACCCGGGTCTCTGGCGCTGCAAGGCAGCAACTCTATTGCTGTGTCACTATGATGCCCTATGCAGTTGGCCTCAATAAAATTTACAGCGCCTATTTCCAAAATATTAAAATAGAAACATGGCACCATTGTCTCCCATTCTGAAATTTGGAACATTAAGCACATGACAACATGTTTCCTTCTTTATTAGTCCTTGTTGTGAACTAAATATAGGAGCCCACAAATATAATCTGATTTAACCTTGGCTATTAATCTCAAGCAATCCAACTCACAAGTTGCAGTTTGAACTATTTCAAAATATATGTTGTATATATGATCAAAAGGTAATTCCATATTTTAGACAGATACAGCACGTTTCGGCCTATCGAGTCCACACTGACCAGTGATCACCCCATACACTAGCACTATCCTACACACTTGAGACAATTTGCAATTTTTTTACTGAAGCCAATTAACCTGCAAACCTGTACGTCTCTTTAGAGGAAACCAGAGCAAATGGAGAAAACCCACACAGTCTCAAGGAGAACATACAAACTCTTTATAGACTGCACCTGTAGTCAGGATCAAACCCGGATCTCTGGTGCTGTAAGGCAACAACTCTGCCGCTGCACTGCTGTCTCACCCACACCAACATTAAAAACACTTATTTTCAAGGCTTCATTACTGCCAGATATTACCAGAAAGGATAAAAATGCAAGTACTTAAGCAAATTTTGCATATGTATTTAGGTCCAGTGAACATCATTACAGTTATTATGATGACAATGGAAACGATTGATAGGCAAGGACATGTAGCCAAATCCATTATTTTTGTAACGCAGAAAGCCACAATTTAGATTCAAATCAACTACCTGGAAAGCTTCACAAATGACTCAAATGCAAATTAAATAGCCAGTCAATATTATTATATCATGGTCAACATTAAAATGTCTTTTTAGATTACAGTTCATGAATATTTGATAGTGAGTTATTATGGGAATCATTTATTGCATTCAGTACAAACTGCATTTACTAAGTAGTGAATACTCTCAGATTTAAAAAAACAAGGAACTGTTCCAACCCCCCCCCCCCACCTCCCTAAAATAAGTCTGAAGAAGGGTTCCAACCCAAAACGTCACCCATCCATGCTCTTCAGATATGCTGCCTTACCTGCCGAGTTACTCCAGCATATTGTATCTTTTTTTGTAAACTAGCATTTGCAGTTTCTCGTTTCTAAAAATGCTGATACAAATAAAGACAAAATGCTGGAGTCACTTCGCATGTTATCTATGCAGAACATGGATAGGTGATGTTTTGGGTTGGGATCCTTTTTCAGACTGAAGAAAGATTCCATCACGAAACATTACCAATCAATATTTTCCTCAGCGATGTTGACTGGCCCTCCGAGTTACTCCAACAATTTGTGACTCTAGGCTTCAAGTTATCTTGCCAAAATAACTTTTACCCACAACTCCCCAAGCCTGATGACAGCTTACAGTGATTGACATACTTTACATGACAGTTATTGTGGAGTTGGACTTCAACTAAGTTTACCCATGTATCATTGACAGTGCCAATTGCAATCCAATATTATACGATCATGAGTCAGAAGTCAACCAGTATTAGACCCCTTCTCAATTTTTATTGAGAATTCAACAAGTTACTCCCCTGCATGATTTTAGATTCCCTTGTAGAGATGCTTTTTTATCTTCTTCTACGAAGATAAAAACAACGCAAAACATTGAAAGCAGTATTTCCTGCAACTGTCATTAATATGCCCAAGTTATACTTTATTACTATCTTTTCAAAACAAATGGCTGCTACTCTCTTGGTATTTCTTGCACAGTTCACATCCTCTTATTATTTCAGATTTCCAGACTTAAACAATATATCGCTTCAAGTCTGAGTCCACTTGGTTTCTCCTTGCATTTTGCAAACCATTTACTTCAACATTCCAGAGCCTCCCGTCTTGTTTGTGGATTATAATTATTTATCTACATGAGACTCATGTCCATTAGATGACCACAGTAAACTTGCATTATAACTGCTTTGATGTAACATATCAGACCAGATGATTGTGGATAATTTGTGCAACATCATTATCATAGTTTCCCCAACTTTAATTTAAAACCCACAGTAGTGACTTTCTTCTCTCCCCCTCGAGAGATCTATCAATGTTCCAGTCACTAGGATTAACATCCTTGTCATGATGACCAAAAAATTGCAGCATTTAATAAGGAATTTAAAAGATGGTTATCTACTAACGTGGACAGTGCCACTGCTCCAGCAAGACATGTTTTATAATGACATCCAGTATTGTGTGGAGTTTGCACGTTCTCCCCAGCAATGCACGAGTCATCTCTCTCACCTTCATGGCTAAAGACATGTTGTTTAATTGGCAACTGCATGTTGCCCCCAGTATAGGTGGCTGGTGGGAGAACATGGAGAACATTTTCGGGCATGCTAGAACAGGTTGAAAGGATATAAAAAGTGGAATAGGATTGTACAGAGCCACCAGAGATGGGCGAATGGCTTCCTATGTCATAAGGAAATATGAAATATAAACTAAACACCATAGACTAAATAATGAACAAGAAAAAAAATCTTGAAAATAGCACCTGCAAGGAAACTTGCTGTGTCTCACCATCACACATTACTATCTTTTAACACTTGCGTAAATCATATAAAAGGAGAACTGAAATGTTCATCTAAACCCAGTGATGAGATACTCAGATCTATTAAAATGCTATGCAAGTCTTGCTGTTTTGAAGGCGTGTCAACACAGTTAGAAGTGGATCGTTTGATTTTGTCAGTTTTATTTTAACACAATAATTATTTTAAGGAAGGATGGCAGAGTCAAGATACAATGAAAATGAGGAAATGGCCACGAAGGCAATATCAGATAGGTTGGCTTTAGATCTGCAGCAATCATTTCCCCAGAAAAAAAACCCTTTGATGTTTCAATGATCTGCTTGAATTGATAGATAAAGCAGTTTCTTCAGCAATTGGCTCACAACTTGTTCAAATATTAAGCAGTCCAACTCATAATACAATCTTTGTCACAACAAGATTGAAGCTAATGCAGGCAAATTGCATTTTTGCCACACTAGATCGCATATGAATTGCCCAATGGTGCCTTCTGAAACAGCAGATAAAATGGGCATTCACCATTTCATCTGCAGTGGCCCAATTTCCATGCCCCATTATCAACATCCCAGGGGCCACCACTGACCAGAATCTGAACAGAATCAAGCACATCTACATGAGCAGAGCAGGTGCTGGGTAAACTGGAACAGGTAGTTTGACTTCCCTCACCAGCCCAAAGCCTGCGCACAATCTACAGACTTAACTCTGGGGTCAGGTAAGATGAACAGAGAGTCACCACTAAGTTAGATTCAACAGTAAAGGAAACAGACACTATAATTCCAGAACAATTCAAAACTTTGTACCCCTTCGACTGGACTCAGTAGCCATCCCAGCCTTCACTGGGTACTCTTTCAGTGGTGTATAAATTCCTGGATGCTGTGCCATTTCGAGTTGGCGGGCTCATTTTCAAAACAAATATTGAGCTCCTGACCTCTGCAAGTCACTTTGTGAATTATAAAGTTGGTGCAATGATTCACAATTGGCACCATGTATACAAGGCTGATTTGCTATGATTACTTTCAGAAAAGTCATATGCCCGAAAGAAAATGCAAACAGATTGCACATTTATTAGAATGTGACGCTCCTACTTCACGGCTCAGTAAAACCGTAAGACACAACAGTAACCTTCACTGCAAGCAACTTTATAAACATCTTAATTACTTATTTTTGCAGAGAGCTTCAAGTGTTTGATATACCATGGTGGGGTGTGCATTGATATTTTCTCTTTTCAATAAAAAGAGACCACTCTGCAAACCTAATAAATTCCACATTCACTATTGCAATTACATCAAATATTTGTAAAGTGAAATATTCCTTTTATGCTCCTCAATAATTTTTTTCCTGCATAGCACACAATGCTTTTCTACTAATGCAAAGAGGCTGCAGTGAATACAGCAGCAACATCACTCCACATGCAACAATGATGTACATTCACGACTGGCACATTCCTTGTGTGCAGACGCAGGCCTTAAACAGCGGGCGAATTTAAGGGCCTATCCCACGTTCACGACCTAATTCACGACCTCTGCCGAGTTTGCCCTTGATTCATACTCGCAGCATGGTCGTCATGAAGTCGTAGGAGGTCATAGGTAGGTCGTAGCAGGCCGTGATGCTAGTCGTAGGTACTCGTGGCATCAAGTAGGTCGGGGTGTTTTTTCTAGCCTGATGAAAAATGTCCACGAGTAAAAAAGGTCGTGAATTAGGTTGTGAAAGTGGGACAGGCCCTTTACATGCCTTCACTAAGTAATCTGTTCATTTCAACCTGATCTAACACCATGATGTCAGGGGCAGAAGCTGTGATCTGATCTTACTGAAAATCCCAACCCCATCTTTCTTGGTCTAAAGTACTTTGTTCTCCATTGGCGGGCTGTTCCAACCTCCACAGTCATAAATGCTCACATGTCACAATGACCTCACCTCCACTGTTGGAGGCACCATTTGCCCATCCATTTATTCATCTGCTTCCGAGAGCAGAGGAATAACTTATCACAAATGCACTGAACATGGTTTTGCTTTTCATGCATAATTATAGGAAGGTAGCTCAGGATCCGCAGCTATCGTACACGATGCTTTGGTTTACGTGTGCATCAGAAAAATGGTTTCTGTTGAATGAAACATCACCTATCCATGTTCTCCAGAGATGCCGTCTGACCTGCTCAGTTCCTCCATGTCAAACACCGGCATATGGAACTAGCTTAAAGGCATCTTGGTTGTCATGGACAAATTGGGCTAAAGGACCTGGTCCCATGCTGGTGGAGGAAACCCATGCAGTTGCAGGGAGAACTTGCAAACTCCACATAGCCAGCACCAGAATGTGTAGGGAGTAAGAAAGTGGGGTAACATAGAACTAATGTAAATGTGATCAATGGTCAGTTTGAACTCGGTGGGCTGAAGGGCTTGCTTCCACACTGTATCTATAATCTAAACTAAGCACTATGCCTCTAGGTGGCTTAATTCTATTAAGAATTTAAATATCAGAGAGGCTATCAGAGATCACCGTTTACTGTTGCCTGCATTCACAGTGAAGCTGCTGCCACTTCTTCAAATGGTGTGGCTGAGGGCAGCACAGTGGCACAGCAGTAGAGTTACTGCTTTACAGCCCCAGAGATCCGGGTTCGATCCCGATTATGGGTGCTGTCTGGACAGAGTTTGGGCGTTTCTCCCAGTGACCACATGGGATGCGCTGGTTTCCTCCCACACTCCAAAGACATACAGAATAGTAGGTTAATTGGCTTGAGCAAGTTGCAAAATTGTCCTTAGTGTGGAGGATAGTGTCAGTGTATGGGTGATCACGTGGGCCAACAGGCCTGATTCCATGCCCTATCTGTATCTCCAGTCTAAAGGAGAGATTGCTGAGGAAAACCAGGGCAACTATGCAGGAGGAGAAGATTTCACAGCCAGAGATAGGAGGAAAACCAACCAAGAACAAATTGACTGAGCTGCACAATAATCATGGGCTTTAGATGTGGAGAGTGAAGATATCACCATGAAAGGCCACAGGTAACTTGCAGAGGATGAGAATGCAAAGCATGCCGCGATCTCGAACAACATCAATAGATAGCAGTTCAATGACTGATGTGCTGGCAGTGCCTACTTGAAGTCTAGGTGAGGTGAACACTTCTAGGTTTCCTCCATTGTCAGACAGGCAAAACACAAATTGGAGGGATAGCACCCCATATTTCGCTTGGGCACCTTACAGCCCAGTGGTATGAATATTGATTTACTAACTCTTTCTTTATCCCTCCCCCACCCAAGTCGCACTAGTTTCTTGTTTTCACCCAACAAGCAGCAAACAATGACCCGTTTCCTTTATCATCGTTACTTTTTTGCATATATTTCATTCATTGTTCTTTATCTCTCTACATCATCGTCTATATCTCTCATTTCCCTTATCCCTAACTAGACTGAAGAAGGGTCTTGAACCAAAACATTACCCACTCCTTCTCGCCAGAGATGCTGCCTGTCCCACTGATTCACTCCAGCTTTTGGTGTCCAACTCCAGAGGTAATCCGTACTCTCATTTAAAACGTTAGCTCGCCAAGCTCCTATATAATATTATTCTCAGCATATATGTGCTTACAATAGAGTTTGTTGCTCTGTACTACTTCTTCAGAGTCGTAAACATCCATCAAATCGCCCTGCAGTTTTATTTACGATAAAGAAAACAATGACAGGAAATCATTAGAAAATGTCACATTTATCACCAGAGCCACAGACTGTGAAGTCCCTTGTGAAAAATTAGTAATAGAGGTGGGTTTCACTGCAGGGCAATGATAAAAGTGAGCTGCGAAAATTCCCAGAAAACAAAAGCAACCATGGACTGAACACTGAACAGTTAGAAGGATAGAGCACAGAAACAGGCTCTTTGGCCCACCGAGTCCAAGCTGATCATCAAACACCCATTAACACTGGTCTAATCAACTTTATTCTTTCAATGCTGTTATCAATTCCCCAAATTATACCACTCACCTGCACACTAGGAGCATTTTACAGGGCCAATAAACCTACCAAGTCACAGGTTTTTGGGATGGGAGTCAGAGGAAACCCAAGAAGTCGCAGCGAGAGCTTGAAAACGCCACACAGACAGCACCCGAGGTCAGGATCAAACCGGTATCTCTGGCGCTATGAGGCAGCAGTTCTAAAAGCTGTTCCACTGTGCTGCCCAGTTAGAACCGGCTACCAATATTATAGGATCTTTAAAAAGATCTTGTGGTTATTCTGTTGATAATTAACAGCACTTCTAACCTTCACAGATCTCCAGGTCAGCACACACATTTGTGGAATTACAAGGGGAAGTTATATTACAGATTTTATATAGGATCAGAACTGGCACTCACAGAAGAGAGAGTGCGATGGGAAAGCGTTATTCAGGCTGGATATCTGTGACCAGTGGAGTTCCACAGGGATCATGCCTGAACTTCTGTTGTTTGTGATGTGCATAAATGACTTGGATGTAAATGCAGATGGCTTTGTTTGCAAGTCTTCAGACGACACTAAGATTTGCAGAGAGTGAGGAAGGCTGTCAAATTACATAGCGAGATATAGGTCAGCTACAAAAATAGGCTGAGAAATGGCAGGGGGAGTTTAATTCAAGCAAGAGTGAGGCTTTGCACTTTGGGAGGTCGAATGCAAGGGCAATTTATATGACTGATGGCAAGAACCTTAACAGCAATGATGTGCAGAGGGATGTTGGGGTCCAAGTATGTAACACTGAAAGTGGCAACACAAGTGGATAAT